>JBAPGN010001577.1:0-15525 GCA_037355405.1 Vitis amurensis | reverse complement strand
AATGGGAAAAAAAAAAAAACCGGGCCAAAAAATAAAAAATTCCCCCCCCGCCCCTTTTTTTCCCCTCCGGCCTTTTGCGGGGTAACACTCGAGGTTTTCCCGGGACTTTCCCAAAAGAGGGCCGCCCTCCCTTCCCGGCTCCTTTTTTTTCCTCTGTCCCCCCCTTCCCCGTCCTTCTGGAAAATTTTTAGTTAATTATTTTCTTTTTTGCATTTTTAAATTTTCCAACTCACCCCCCCCTCATTTTTCACCTTTTTGAAGACGTTGTGATTTTTTTGTTTTTATTAAGTTTTTTATTACCCCATTGCCCTTGTAGAGGTCTTCCCCACATAAATTAAATCTGGGCAAAGAGGCGCGTTGGGGTGGTTTAAGTTAAAAGTTTTTGATAAGATTCTAGATGGAAAACCCCAATCACAAGACCCTCTTTTAGTTAACAAAAATTAAAGATAAAAATTTTTTAGATCATAATTTTATAAAAAATTAGCCTAAATTCTTTGAATATTTTATATTCATTTATAAAAATTTGAAAATACTTATATTTAAAACATATTTTATTATATTTTAAATAAAAAATTAAATTAATTTATATAAAATATTTTATTTAAGATTTAATTTTTAAATTTTTATTAAAATATGTGGTAACAAATTTTTTTATTAACATAAATTTTATTAACAATTAAAATTATTAACAATTTAAATGTAATAATCAATTAAAAATAAAATCCAATGTAGACCCCCATTTTGGGAGTCATTCTTGCAGCTGATGCTTGACAAGTGTCACCATCTCGCATGGCCACGTGTCACCATCTCGCATGGCCACGTGTCACATCCTTAGTAGCCATGAGGAATCCACCTCGCTTTTTGAAGCTGCAGTAAGACTTTGACACGTGGAGGAACGTTTCGGAAGGGGGTCCCGCAGGCCGTCAAGAGGGGACAGATTGGGCAGAAAAGGTGGCTGCAGAAGGAGTGTTGCAGGAAAAGGTGGCTGCTACAGAAATCGTTTGAGATGACAGCATTGTAGTGCAGCAGCAGTGAGAGTGGTTGGGCAAGTGATGCTGGCTGATGGAGGAATAGAAAAAAAGGGAGTTTTTCTCTGGAGGGGGGATCTTTTCAGGGAGGCTAGAGAGAGTTCTGAAGAAAAAAAGGAAGAACCAGAGAGTTGCTAGTGATAGAAACCATGATTTACGCAGCGGAAACAAATCATGATGAAACAAGCATGGGGGCAAGCCAAAACCATATGTAAAAGACTGACCTTTTTCTCTACTGAAAACGCCCACAATCTCCTACAATCTTCTGCTGTTTACCTTATCAATTTCCGGACTATGATTTTTGAGTGGGCAGAAAAAACAATAGCTAGGGTTCTGTCACTCTCTTTTCTGTTTCTAATATACCTCTCTTCGATGGGAAGAAGACCGCTTTCTTAGAAACTCTTGAGCGTATAATTTGCTTCAAGAAAACCGATATAAGCGTGACTCTCTTTCCCTTAAATGCTCATTTTAAATAAATTAGATTATCTATTTTTAATTAAATAAAATTTAATTAAAATCTAATCTATCATTTATTTAAAACACATAATTCATGTATAGTCCAAACAATTAAGGCACAGTAGGGCCCGCAGGAATAAAATTAACAAGGCTACTAATTATAATAGAATTCATACAGGACCAGTATAGTCTCATTATAATTAATCACAAATTATACCACTAAAAATTCATGATTGAACTCCTTATTAATCTTACAATTCCATTACATAATAATTTATGTTTCCCACGTTAAGATTACAGATGCTATTTACATCAAACAAATTACTGACAATTTATTTGAGTAACAATAGATCTTCAAGATTGTCGCTTAACTTAATTCATGTGTCGGATAAAAATCCACCTGCAGGGTTTACACTATGAAACCTTATAAGCTTACTTAAAGTGCATCATCAATCTCTATACCGAGACGTGGATTCAATCATTATTTAATACATCGCAAACATAAAGCGTCTTTGTCCAACTCATCGAGTCTTATCGCTCCAATAAATGAAACTCACTCTTTAATGAATCAAAACACAAGACATTTTATATTTGCTCATATTAATTAAATCATGATTAAAAACATAAATCTTATTTCTAATGTCCTAGAGAATATGTTTTAACAGTCAGTACAAAACATCCATTCTCTACTTGGTCTAGTTAGTTATATATAAAAATATACTAACACAATTATTATTAAATTATGCCGAAAGATTAATTTATCTAATGCAAATCTCCAATTAAATACAAAGAAATAATTGTTTATAGAATGACATCATAATAACATACTATTAAATTCACGCTTATGCATGGTTAATAGTATATCTCTATCAGCTAGAGGGGGAGTTTTTGGAGGAAAAATGGAGGATACTCTGGTGGGAGCGAGGAGTTGCAGAGATTCTTCTCAGAAGAATCTTCCACGGCCCAGGGTGAGCGAAAGAAAGAGACTCCTTGAGAGAGCTGAAACTATTTTTCTTCTTTGCTTGAGGAACCAGGTATTGTAGACAACTTTCCTTCATCTCTCATTATTCACTGCTTTTCTTTAACATTATGTTGTTTGGGGTGGATATTGAAGGCCACTGGTTTGCTTGTTGAGAGATAATCCTGCATTTGTGTTCGCCATTGTTAATCTTAATTTATTATGCCCCTATTGTGATTATGAAATGCCCAGGAATCACGCATGTGTTTGCATTTGATACGGTCTACCCACCTACTCAGAGGATCCATGGATGATTCATGAAATGGATTTTCTGAGATTTTCCTTTGTTTATTCATCTTCTTTCACGCTCTGTTTCTCTACTTCTCCTGTTTCTCGATATCCGTTGTGATACGAGTCCATTTTCTCATTCCTGCTCGAAAGAGATCCTAGGAAACCTGGGGTAGCTGTCATGGCGGCAAAGCTCACCTCATCAGCCCCTCTATACCCATTTTCGTTTGTTATTCATCGTTTTATCCAATATGCCTACATACCCATCGTTCATCTACCCACCTCTCTCTCTAGGTCGTCATACCCATTTTCTCGCTCAAGCTTGCGGGAATCAAGTGTCCTCCACCACACCCATCTTTCTCTCATTCATTCTCCATCCCACTCCCTCGCTTACATGGAGTCTCACGGGTGTATGCCATCCCTCACTCCTTCACATACCCGTTAAAACCACTCACCCCAGCCCCCATGTCCATGCCACCCATACCTAACCTTCATGCTACTCATAACCACATTCCATTGCACCCGGACACCCTCACGTTCCGGAGCCTTCCCCACCGCCATTCGCACCCGGAATCCCATTTTGCAACTTTTTTTAAATCCTGATATTCAAATGGTCCCGACTTGTCTCATACTTCATCTTTAGAGTTTCTTTAAGTTCCAAAATCATCATTTTCAATAGAGCCTTGCTGCCACTTTTATTTCCGGCAAACAATTTTCATACCTCCTCTGTTTTTAAAATGTTTTGAAATAAGCAAGGAATCCATTTCCGTAATTCCAAACAATGGAGTTATCGGAATTGATTCAAGCGAGATAAAATGGGCTTTGGTGGGGGCCCCACATATGTGAATTCATGATTAATTGATCAATTGATTGATTTATTTGCCATGCGTGATTGATTTGCTATGTTCCATGATATGCATATAATTGTTTTGTGTTTATCCACTAACCTCATTCCATGATAGCGCGTTGCTGTTTGCTGTCCAGGTACGCATTCACTCATTCTGATCAATCACTATACATATTTTGATCCTCATATGTGCATGACAGTCCCGGGTATTCATTGATTTCCTCATCAATTGTCATGTCAGCTTCATTTTATTAGTAGAAACCCATTTTAGGGACTTAGAGGGGTGCTACGGTCTTTACCGTACCTTCCTGATAAGTAACCTGACCCCCGAACCCGATCTGGTTTTTCGCAGACCGTCTTTTCCAAAGTATGGAGTCACATTTAGGGTTTTTCTTTCTTATTTTGTTTACCCTTTAAAAATAAAACAAAAATAAGTGGCGACTCCAAGTCATTTTCTTAATCAATAAAGATCATTTTTCAAATCAAAAATCGAGTTTCACCATCGAGTGGGAAACGCATTTGAGAGCGATCGAAAATGCGGGGTCCTCAAAATGGCGACTCCGCTGGAGATATTTAGAGGGTCAAGCTTGAACATAAATTGAGGCAAACGTGGCATTTGATAGGTCGATTAGTAGATACCTTTCTTGTGATTGCACATTTGAGAGTTTTGATGTCATTGGAGACATGCATGGATATTATATTCATTTGGGCTTTGACATGCTGATTTTGATGATTGATTATCTTGATTGGGGCTTCCGATGCCATGATTTTTTTTGTGCTTCATTGCCATATTCGTTGGAGATATTGACACGTTGATTGCATTGATTGCCTATCTTGATTCGCTTAGCATAGTGATTCCGATATTTGCCATGATTGTTTTGATCGCCTTGCATATACGGATTCATTGTTATACATCGTTTGATTTGACATGTCGATTGTCTGGATTATATATTCTCTTGATCGTCTTTGAGCAGGATATTTGTATCATTTTTTCATCCGATTATCATAGCTTGTGTGTGTGCACGAGTGATATATCTTGTACTCTGCCTGACTGCATGTCGCATGACTGCCCTTCTTCTGCTTGATTGCATGCTGCTTGTCTATGTGGGCCGCACTTCTATCCCCCTACCTCCAAATCTCTTGGTCTCGGTCATTTCCTTCATTTCGGTTCTCACTTTTGCAAGTGTGAGACCTTCTGTGTGCTTGCTCTCTGACCGAGCCAGAGATTAGGAGTAGGGTCTAGCGATGGGCTATATCGATGTACGGGAGCATTCTGGAGGTGACCGACACACTAATGTCGGGAGGAGTCCGATCATTGAAGACCTGTATAGCCCGGAGCTAGGTTTCATGGATATTTGCGCGACCAGTGTGTTTCCTCTTTCTGCTCTAGATTCTTAGGGTTTTCGGGGATGCACCCACACCGCTCACTGTGCACTTTAGTTGACTATTGAGTGTTGAGAGTGTGAGAGCTTTCACTATAAGAGCCCCCTGGGATGCGAGGTAGTGCATGTGTGGAGGTGATGACCACCTTGCATGGAAGCGCCCCGTCTCTTCGAAGGTGTGCAGAGGGTTGCGTACCGTCGGAGGGTATGATCGCTTCTACTAGGGATCCTTTAAAATCCACCCATATCCATTTAGAGTCACCTTAACCTCGTAGGTTGAGCCATAGATCCTTTGATTAGGACTCCCTCCCTACACGTGGGTGCATCCGAGGGCCTTCAGAGCCTCTTTAGTTACAGTTCGGATCCGGTTTTCCCTCTTTTTAGTCTCCAGTTGAGAGTGCTCGGGGATCGGTATGAGTTTGAGTATCGGTTGGATCACCTTTCATCTTGTCGCCTTAGTTTGTGCTTTTCACTTGATGGATTTATCATGTTTTCTCCCTATGGTTTTCGTTCTCATTTCTTGGCTCGGCGCACCCCTTCACTTTGATTGTCACTCACGCGATACTTTGGGATATGTTCATTGATCATCTTTTTACACTGTACACCTATCACGGGCTTAGTACCTCATTCTTCGTTTGATCCTTGATTCGATTTTCGACTCGATGCTCATATTTTCATTACAAAAAGGTGAAAGGCACACTTTCCTATTCACATATTTTTCGAGGGATTCGCCTTGATCACCTTATCATTTTGTCTCTTATTGGAGCTCAAGTTGAAGGTTGAATCAAGGATATTCTGGTCTAGATTGAGTATCGATCTCGTGATAGTGTTGTTCTTCACACCCCATTCACTTTCTTCACACCTCGATCATCTTCTGGATCATCGATAGAATTTCTTTAGTCGTATTTGTAGTTGTCTCACACTAGACACTCATGTGACTCTAGAGATTCTATCGTACATCCAGATTTCTGATTGTCGCCATACGATTGTGTGTCACACCTTGTCATGTATTAGGTTGTATTGTATCATGCATTGGTCATTGTTCGTTGCATCCCGTGTCGTTGCATGAGTTGTGTTTGAGTCATGTTGTTTGGTTCTCTTGTAGGAGTCTATTTGTAGTCCCAGTCTTGGTTCAGTGCCCTGGGTTGAGTGGGAGAGAGGTTGATTCGTATCGTTGAGCTGCTATAGACGGATTCATAGTCAGTTCCGATTGGTTAGCTTATTGCTTCTGTGGTTTCGATTCAGGAGGCACTGACCAGTTTGAGTTAGAGGATGGATACCGAGCAGAGTAGGCATGTAGTGCTCGGGGACACGCCATCTGATATAGTGGCACCACCTGTTCTACCTGTTCAGATGCCAGCTACGCGGACTTTGTATGATCAGGCTGCCGTCATTCCACCCATTGTCACACCAGTTACCATTATCGAGGATCCTCGTTCTCGTATGGACAGGATCGAGCGGAGGATTGGACAGATGAGAGATCCTGATGAGATGATTTCATGGGATGACCCTGACGATGTGCCAGTGGCCACTTTGCCAGTCGGTTTCAGGATGCCTAATCTAGAGAGATATACGGGAGTTGGATGTCCTCGTATTCATCTCAGACTTTATAGCACAGTTATGAGGGCCCTTGGTTTAGATGAGGCACAGTTGCTCACTTTGTTCCCATTGTCATTGAGCGGCACGACATAGAGATGGTACGCTTCATTATAGACATCTCATCGGAGAACTTGGGAGGACTTAGCACAGGAGTTTTTGAGACAGTATTCCTTCAGTGGTGATACGAGCTTTACACGTAGAGAACTTGAGTTTCTTCGACAGGGATCAGATGAGCCTATTTCTTCTTTTATCTCCCGCTGGAGGGGAGAAGGCCGCGGAGATGATTGAGCGACCTACTGAGAGAGATCAGATGAGCATGTTTTTGAGGAGTTTGCATCCTAGGTTTGCTCAGCATCTGACAGGAGTCCCATTCCAGGATTTCAGATCATTGGTTCAGGCTTTGTCCGATGTAGATGATGGCATCTCTAGAGGATTATGGTCAGATATTACTCCTTCCCCAGATACTGAGGAGAAGAGAGTTGGTGGATCATCTGAGAGCTGTGGAGACGTATGTTCTGCGGATTTTCAGCATCGACGACCTGGTTATCATCCTCATGCGGGATCATTGCGGACACCTAGGAGTGATTTCCCACCCTTACAGCATCATCATCCTCATTCAGTTCAGCACTACCCTTCTGTGCATCCTCATACTATCACGGTGCGACCTTCATATCAGTTTCAGCGTCCACAGACTAGTATCCCACGGCATGAGCAGTCTCGTCCCCATCGGCGACGTTAGAGGACTTATTCCGATTTGGGGATGCCTTTGGATAGAGCTTTTGAGCGACTCATAGCTACTGGCTTCTTAGCACCATTGGCCCCTAGGCCACCCCCGAGTACCTTACCTCCGCGTTTTCATGCTCATGAGTTCTGTGCATTTCACCAGATGGCAGGCCACCATACTGATTATTGTGCTTCTCTACGTCATACCATACAGGATCTTAATGACAGTGGTGCAGTTAGCTTTCCCATATCGACTACAGACACTGATCTTGGTCCAGATATGACTGCTGATTCCTTTCCAGCCTATTCCACACATGCAGTTCCTCCCTCTTCGGGCTTATACCATCACGTTTTGGACACTCAGGGCACTGATATTCACAAGACACTTTGATACCTTGTTGGTGTACTTTGGGACTACCTTGTTAGTTGGTTGTTTGAGTTTTTGTTCTCTTTTACTTTACATTTGAGTCTTATTTTATAGTTAGTGACTCGAGTTCGTACCTTGTGTTCCGAGAGTAGACCTTTTGTTTTATTTTTCGCATGATGTACTCTCATTTCACTTAGTGATGTTGTTGTTTTCTTGGGTATGTGTTTATGTCTTCTTTTCATTATTATAATTGTTTCGTATCATACATTTTATGTGTTGTTATCTTGAGTAGCATCGTGTGTTGTTTTGTTTTTGTCTCGTGCATGTGTTTGTTTTAGAGTCTTGGACGGTTTTAGTGTCGTGACTGGTCCCCGGGCAGATATTGATGGTATGATGGTTATGATACAGAGCATTGAGTTTAGACTTCTTCAGTTGAGGTTCACCATGTCGGACGAGACCGCGCCCATTACTCTTGCTACTCTTTATGAGATGATGATGGATTTGACACGGAGGGTTGAGAGGATTGAGCTCATTTTGTCAGAGCATCCATCGTCATCGAGAGGAGCTTCAAGAGTGGCGATGCCTACATTACCACATTGGACCTCACCGACATCTGTTACTTTGGGTGCCTCACATCCACGGCCTCGCCCACATTCAGTGTTCCAACAACATTCCTCATCCATTTCACTGGCTACGACGACACGACCTCCATCCCGGCTTCGGGGCCCTCCAGTTATTACAGTTCCTCATGAGCGACTTCACCCTTGTCGACGATGTCAGAGACACTTTTCAGATTTGGGCGCACCATTGAGCAGAGTTTTTGAGAAGTTCCAGGCCATGGGATTTTTGGCTCCTCTGGCTCCTAGGGCACTTCCAGATCCTGTGCCTCCACAGTTTCGGCTTGATTTATATTGTGCGTACCACCAGTCAGTAGGACATCACACTGATCGTTGCACTGCTCTACGACATGCCATATAGGACATTGTCGATTCTGGGACATTTGGGCATCCTCAGTCTGATATGTTTCCTATTCCTACCTCAGCTCAGGCCATGCATGCAGACACTCCTTCACCAGCAGTCCCTAATCTTATTGACTTGGGCGATTGACTCATGATCGGCTTACCTTGCTACGGTGGCGCTCATATTTTGTTCCCTCTGTGGCCAGAGATGTGATGACAGGACCAGTCACTGTTTTTTGTTTTTGTTTGTTTAGTCTTGTTTTGCTTTTGACTTTTAGAGACTATAACTCGATTCTTGAGTATTGTCTTTGTTATCCTTCTTTTGCATGATGTACTCATCGGATTATCCCATTGGATGCATTTTCTTTTATGGACACATCTTTATGTTTTGTGATATGATATGTTTTGTATTTTTGACTTGAGGCGTCTTTTCACTTACACATTGTGGTCTTGAGGCTTGGCCTGTCATGGAGGATATTGAGCCTATTAGCCTAGGACTAGAGATTTGACCTAGGGAGTTTGAGACTATGACACATCTTCTTATGATCAGAGCCATACCTTGCTCACTTCCCACACCTTGCTTTTGTTTTGACCTACATCCATCCATTGGGGGTTTTGCACAGCATCACCATTGAGACCATTACATGATCTTTTCCATCATCGGCTTTTCTAGCTTTTCACATCCCCCCTCTGATTCAACCAGGTAGAGTGTGAGGAGTTTGAGCCCAGGGTTGATTTCGCATGGCGAGGGTTATCTTATGATCTTTGGGTGGCTTACGATGAGAGGATTGGTCGATTGCTTGATGAGACTGTCACTTATTTTGCCGTGAGTATAGAGATTGATCTTGTATGATGAGAGTTGGCTTGTGATGGGCGGTCATGCCTGATGAGATCACCGTTTGCTTTGCTTTGAGAGGATCATCTTTGAGATTATTACGGAGCATTTGGAGTACGGGTTGATGCATGATTCTAGAGGGTCGATGTGGTTATATCATATGGACATCGATCTTAGGTATCGATCATTTGAGGGCTTGATAGCACGATGTCTGAGACCGTGGTCGCAGGATGGGTGGCCTTCATTTCGGTTAGCTCATACCTTATTACCTTTATTGACATCATAGTCTGTTGCTAGCCCATTGAGCCTCGCATGCGCATTATAGCCTTTTCTTTCTTATAGCCTTGCTCACCTTCTACACCGGGATAGGGGCCCTTTAGTGTATGCATGCATTGTTTAGGAGTTTCATGAGCCTTGGACCGAGGGGCACATCTTTCTCATTATCTTTTCCTATCATTGCGTCATTGCATTTCATCACATCTCATTTGGTTCTTCATCCTCTTTTTTATTATATCTATCGTTTGTTCCACTTCATATTCTTCTACCCCGAGTGGTAATCCTCCTCACTTCATTACATAGAGGGTAGTCATGTCATTTCCACTATCTATCCCATGGACACTGATCCAGGGATCCTCAGTTTGAGAAGGTCACCTCATCAAAGAGAGTTTGTGATATATTGATATTTGAGAGCATGTTTATTCATTTTTTGATCCCGTCTTTGGGTCTTCTTTGTATGCGTTTAGAGCATGTACAGTTCATTTATGTGTTGTTAAAAAAAAAAAAAGAAAAAAAAAAGAAAAAGAAAAAGAAAGAGGCGCATGTGCTTATTATTCTCTATCATTGAGTGTGTATATTGATGTTCGAGAGTCACTTGATCGAGTATGTTTGTTGACGGGAGTTCGTATGTGAGCTTCCCGGGATCCCTCAGGCTTTGTATTCATTTTGTCGTACATTTTGAGAGTGAGATGAGTAGCCTTCTCTTAGGAGCTCTGAGTCATTGTCCATTCCATCACTATGTTCGTTATTGACATGACCTCCTTTCATATTTGATTTGAGCATATTATCACTCGTTCTCGTATTCTATGTTCCATTATCATCCTCGTTTTCGCTTCTGATTCATCATTTTCACTTCACATCTTATTTTTTTTCTTACAGCAACCCATCTCGGGTTTGATACTCTCTTCGCATCTTCATTACACATATGACTATCAGTTCATTTTGCTTCATTCGTCTCCTTATCGACACCATGTTCACAGCAGGCATCTTCAGGTCCATGGCTCACAAAATTTTCTATACATGTTGCATTTTATACATGAGGGCATGGGTTTTGATCATTGGGTATTTGGGCCTAGTTTCCCTTCATTTCTATCACCCTAGCCTTCGTTACGTCCTGAGTCTTAAGACCACCCTGAGGCCATGACATCCCACATTGTGTTTGATAGCTCTTATATGAGCGATACTTGGGATTGATTCGGGAGCATTCTGTTTGTGATAGACCAGGAGTTATGGTATGACCCTACACTGGGGCATAACCATCTCAGAGAGTTTTATTATCGGATGACCATTATGCCGGGGCATATTCTTCACAGTCGATGATGGATTTTTGAGCCATGTTCATTCCTCGGAGGATATCAGATGTCCTTTTTCACATTGGAGCATGAGACATGATTGGCGCATTTCATCTGGTGTACTTTACACAAGGGCATACCTCTTTCGGTCCATGATGGTTTTTTAGGCATAGTTGTTCCTTGGAGACGATTAGATTCATTTCACATTGGAGTACGAGATATGATTGGGCGATTTCTTTGATATGATCACAGGAGCATGGCCTTCTCATCATTGTTGACATATTTTTGATATGATTGGATCAGGACACAGACACTTATGAGAGCATGCAGCCGAGTTTAGTCATTTCAGGGTTTGCCCTATACTGGGGCATAACCCTTTCATTGGCGGTTGATCTTAGAGATACCAGTTCACATTGGGACACGCTCTTTCTTTAGAGGAGGTCAGATACTCTCTTCACGTTACCACGATGACTTTGAGGAGCAGAGTTTCATTTCGATCAGATGATGTATGATTGGTTATACTCTTCTCATGGATGTTTGTTTTGGAGATGCTTACACTGGGGCATAGCCCACTTGTCTTGGTCATGATTTTGTGAGATGACAGTTTATACCAGACGCTTACCTTCCAGAGATTATCTTGTACTGAGAGCTTACCCATTTTGAGATGATGCATTCATACTAGGGCATACCCACCTTGCTGATTTTGACATTGAGGCTCCATTTCGTGTTTGCGATTGCTGCTTTCGATGGATCATAGAGTCATTGACACCTTGGGCTCAGTCTCCTCAGCGTACCTAGTTTGATTTGGATATTCACTTATCTTTGTTACGCACCCATACATCCTTCATGGGACACCATTATACCTGCACCCATCTTATCAGAGCCTTACATCTTTTGAGCCTACATATTTCATCATCTTACCTGACTTCATCCCTTTCTCTTGATCAGAGGAAGATGTAGACTAGTCTTGAGCTTTCTGGTTGAGTTTTCACATGCCTTTGGACATTAGGTTCAACATCTCTTATGATGGTAGGACCTATCAGATTTGTTGATGCATTCGTGATGATATTCTCATGTTGATAGTTGACATCGTGTCTTGATTTGTTTATATTTCAGGTTTAGAGTCTTGGTCAGCATTTGTTTGATCCATTATTTTAGTTTTGCTTTGTTAGCATGATTTAAGTGGTTTGGTCTTGTTTTAGCATTGGTTCATTGAGGCTATGTATATCATTTTCATTGCATCATCATTGAGCATATCCTAGTGTATCTTGTTCGGTGACATTCTGTGTCCCATGTTGACTACTATCTTACACTAGGGCATACCCCCGTCATTGAGTTCATCGATTCTCTTTTGCAGACTTTCTCGCTGCTCATTCTATTTCTTGATCTTTGCGAGTCATCATACCAGGGCATACCCCCGTCCTTGAGTTCATCGATTCTCTTTTGTAGACTTTCTCGTTGCTCATTCTATTTCTTGATCTTTGCGAGTCATCATACCAGGGCATACCCCCTTTAGCGCTTTTCTACTGGGGCATACCCCCTCTCTTCGGGTTTACCGTGTCTCGTGTTGATTTCATGGTTGTCAGACCCATTTTTCGATCTTTATGAGTTATCACCTAGGGCGTCCCCCTACCGTCAGTTCGTTTAGGGCATCCCCCTTCTTTCAGTTATCACCATCATAGATTTTCATCTATGAGCATTTATTTCAGTTATCACCACCATAGATTTTCATCTATGGGCATTTCAGATTATCACCACCATGGATTTTCATCATTGGGCTTTCAGTTTTTCACCATCATAGATTTTCATCTTTGAGCATTTATTTCAGTTATCACCACCATAGATTTTCATCTATGGGCACTTCAGTTTATCACCATCATAGATTTTTGTCTATGAGCATTTGTTTCAGTCATATCACCACCATGGATTTTCATCATTGGGCTTTCAGTTATTTCACCACCATGGATTTTCATCCTTGGGCTTTCAGTTATATCACCATCATAGATTTTCCTCTATGAGCATTTATTTCAGTTATTTCACCACAATGGATTTTCATCCTTGGGCTTTCAGATTTCACCACCATAGATCAGGCATCTATGGGCTTTGATCAGTTTTTCACCATCATAGATTTTCCTTTATGAGCATTTATTTCAGTTATTTCACCACCATAGATTTTCATTTATGGGCTTTCAGTTATCACCATCATAGATTTTCATCTATGAGCATTTATTTCAGTTATCACCACCATAGATTTTCATCTATGGGCATTTCAGATTATCACCATCATAGATTTTCATCTATGAGCATTTATTTCAGTTATATCACCACCATGGATTTTCATCCTTGGGCTTTCAGTTTTTCACCATCATAGATTTTCATCTATGAGCATTTATTTCAGTTATCACCATCATAGATTTTCATCTATGAGCATTTGTTTCAGTTATCACCACCATGGATTTTCATCTATGGGCTTTCAGTTATCACCACCATAGATCGGACATCTATGGACATTTCAGTTATATCACCACCATAGATTTTCATCTATGGGCTTTCAGTTATCACCACCATGGATTTTCATCCTTGGGCTTTCAGTTATATCACCACCATGGATTTTTCATCCTTAGGCTCCAATTTCACCCACCATAGACGCGACATCTATGCATATTTTCGTGTAATTCACCCACCGTTTTAGGGTCTCAGCTTTTTTTCTTTTTCACTATGGCCGAACTTTCTAGTTTTGAGATTGTTTACAGGAACCCTTAGCTTTTGGTTTGGCTTATCCCAAAGCTATTTATTTTTTTCTTTTTAGTTTAGTATTGTTTAGATTCTATGACCAAGCCAATGATAACAAACAACCAAAAAGAAAATCCTGGCGTTCAGTTTTCAGAGTCACTGCTCCTAGCATTCTCATTCTGTGACACACAATGTCCTGTTTGCATTTGCCACATCTCGGCCTCCATGGATTTTGCACTTATTCTCAACCCTCCTCACCTCTGTACCCTGACTTATCGCCGTTTATTCATCTCGTATTAGTACCCCATAGGGCAGTCTCTTTAGACGGCATTTTTCTTGTTTGTACTCTAGGAGTGATTCGACCAATGGTTAGCTCCGACAATATCTTAGTATGAACCATCGATCTTCGGGTCATAGGATAATTTGCTTAGGAGACACGTCTCAGAGGGAGCGCGTGAGGATCCATGAACATACTTAGAAGACACCAAAGAAACAATCGATGATCTCAGGAAGACTTCAGAGGCATTTTGAGTACACTTTTTCTTTATAGAATCCATAACATGAAAAAGAAGAGCCTTTATGTTCGCTTGCTAGCTTGATTGGGTATTGCGTTCAAATTCGACTTGGCCCTTATTCACCCTCGAGGGTCTCGCTATGGGATTTCTGCTTCGATACTTCAGATGCTATAGAACAGGATATCCTACTTCTACCTGATCTGCCCATCTACTAGCAGCTACCATATTCACAACTTAGCGAAGAACCAATTATTTCAGACTCCATGATGCGATGGTGTTCCTACACTCGTGAACTCTACCGAAGAGGATATAGGCCAATCATAGAGTTTTGCCTTGTATATTTCCCTCTCCGAATAAGATACCCACCATTTATGAGATAAGTCATCTGTGATGAGTGAATGCAGCTTTGATGCTTGGACAAGTTATGTCACCATCTCGCCTATGGCCACGTGTTACATCCTTACAAGGTGTGGCCATGAGGACCCCTTTCCACACACGCCTCGCTTTTTGTAAGAACTTGTTAGTAAAGACTTGACACATATGTGGAGGAAACATTTCAGAAAGGGACCAGCGAGGTCCCCCGCAACTCGCAGCCTTCGAAGGGGAGACAGACTTGGGCAGAAAAAAGGTGCGTGAGAAGAATTCCGGTATTGCAGAAAAGGAGTTGTTTATTCGATAAAGATTCCTGCAAAGGAAAGGTAGCGGTTGCATAGAATATTAACTGCACGAGATCGTGTGGAGAGGGACACATTGTAGTTGCGAGGGGAACGGTACTTAAGCCTGTGGATAGCGAGCATTACATGTGAAAGCAGTGAAGAAATATAGGATTGGGCAAGTGATGAACTGATTTCCAGTTGATGGAAGGTAATAACATTATCCAAAGGAATTATAAAAAAGGGGATCCGCGTTTCTCTGGAGGGGGCCGGGGGATCTTTCACGCAAGGGAGGCTAGAGGTAGGTTCTGAAGAGAAAAAAAAGGAGAACCAGAGAGTTGCTTGGAGAGATGACAATGTCAAAGGTTGGAGAAGGGGGAGTTTTGGAGGAAAAAGGAGGATACTCGGTGGGAGCGAGAGTTGAGAGATTCTTCTCAAAAAGAATCTTCTACGGCCCAGGTGTGAGCGAAAAAGAGAAAGACTCCTTGAGAGAGCTGAAGCTATTTTTCTTCTTGCTTGAGGAAACCAGTATTGTAGACAACTTTCCTTCATCTTTCTCATTAATTTCACTTGCATGTTTTACCTTTATATACCTAAATATGTTATGTTTGGAG
>JBAPGN010001576.1:0-19231 GCA_037355405.1 Vitis amurensis | reverse complement strand
TTGTCAGTCCGCCACTTTAAAATTAAAGTGGCTGCAAAGGGGAATCATTCAAACCAGGCCAAAAGACTTGGGTTCAAGTTTGATTGTCACTTGATCAAGTTCTCATTTGTTAATATATAATAATAATAAATATGTTAAAATTTATTATTAAAAAATATATAAATTTTAAGTATTTTATTTATTTAATCAATAAATATATAAAAACCATCATCATAATTTTCTTAACAAATATTTTTTAATATTATTTATATGATAATTAAATATTAAAAAGTCATATGCATCACCATTTATTTTATATTATTCAATACATTTGAATTAAATAAATTATAGTTTAAATGTTAAATGCGTCATCATTTATCTCATTAATCCTATTTTAAAAAATTACTATCATTTTACTTTTAAATTTTTTTTTATTTATCATTTTAATTTTATTTAATTTTGGAAAATGTCTAGATTCCAAAATACATATGCAATTATTGTTCTTTCATGGAAAATGTCAGGATGTGCAGTTATTGCCCTTCAAGTCTTTAAGTTGGTCTTCCAGGAATTGATGAGTAGCAGCAGCATTGAAAGGTTGTCTTCCTGCCTTGTATGCAATAATTCATTACTTTTTATGACGAACTTTTTTATCTTCTCTTGCATTATTGAATTTTGCTTCCTCAAAAATCAACTTGAGGACTCCGAAGGGAAGTTGGTTCTCCAGCAAGAACAAGTCCAGCCCCACAAAATAAATTTGGTGATATCTAAGAACGTTACTCAAATTGAAATTGTAGTAAAAAACACCCATCCAGAAGCATCATCCAGGCGAGTGCCTCATCATCATACTCGCTTGTACTACTCCAATCATAGCACTTCCTCACTGCCTCGATATTACTTTCGATCTTTGTGTACCATCGATGTCCTGGTTACTATCAGCCAGGAAGTTTTGGGCACAGGGAGGCTTGATCATTTCCCCTGGGCGAAGGTGGGACTTGCCATTGTGGTAAGGACCGAATGAAATTACCCTCGGTTCGTAGAATTTCTTGATATCCTGGGTCCCCTTCAGAATGTGAGGAACCTTCGGTATCCTTGGCCATTGAGTTTGAGATTGAGTCATTTCTTCTGCATTTTTGAAAGCCTCAATCCAATTTTTCACCCTAGGACTGATTTCAACAATGTCAATCCTATGCTCCCTAGGCTCGCGACTGCTTTGGCCACTGTTCCTGCTTGGTTCACCGCCTTCTTTCTCTCCAACATTCCTGCTTTCTTGTTGCTCTTCCATGGAATTGATCACCACCTTTACCTAATCACTGCTGATATGTTAATTGGTTCAGAAGATGTTAGTCTACTGCCTATGGCTGTCGTCAACATCATCTAAAATGAATGTTCTAAGTAAAAGAATTGTTAACATTTATTTGCCAGTCTACTGCCGTGACGTTACTGAACATTCACGTGTACGTCAAACAGAAAACTAGTCCAAAAACACTTGCATGTGGGGTAATAAAAATATTTTTTAACATTTTATAAAATATAATGGAAAATTTTTAAATAAAAGAGGGAAAAGTATAAAAATATAATAAAAAATTTTAAATAAAAGAGTTTATAAATAAATTAATAATAAATTTATATTTATATACCTGGAATGATATTCATAGATATTGAAGAATTCAAAAACATAAGTTATATTTTAAAATTATGATATTTATTTTTTTGCATAATATTAATACTTACTATCATATTATATTTATTCACGTAATATTAATATTTATTTGATATGAATAAGATTAATAAATTAATAATAAATTTATATGTAAAATATAGTTTTCTAATATCTTATAAAGAAAAAATCTTAAATAAAAAAGTTATCCTTGAGTAATTCTTAATATTAATAAATTATGAATAATAAATATGTTGAAATTGATAAATGATATTTTTTCATTCATATTTTCATTCGTTCGTGTACAGAGTATATATAGAGGGTAATCACCATTCTAAGAATGGAAAAGAATGATATAAGGAAATAACAACTAATATCCTAATATCTCAATATTCCTAATATCTCAATATTCCCAATATCTCAATATTCATAATATCTCAACTTTCCTAATATCTAAACATTCCTAATATCTCAACAAAATAAACTCATATCCATATATTTTGTGTAATAAATAAATTAAGAATAATTAATATTAATATAATTTTATAATAAATTCATATCCAAGTTATAATATTCAATGATTTATATAATATTAATATTTATTATCTTATTATATTCATATACAAGCAGCTCCTCACTTCCCTTATATTACTTTCAATTTTTATGTACAAAGCTTCGAGGTCCTGGTTACTGTCAGCCAAGAATCATAAATGAATGTTCAACATTGACATGTTAATAGTTTAAATTCTTGCCAAGTCACATTTCGAAATTAGGAATTTCAAAAATTAAATTTAAATTTAGCAATTAAATTTTTTGAGCTTGGATTTTTTAAATTTGAATATTGCATGTATTGCAAGAATTAAATTATCAGAAAACCTTAATTAGAAAAACTTGACGAAATTTGTATTATATCAAATGGTTATAATAAATTTTTCAAAAGATATTTAATTTATTGTTATGATATGAATCAATTTAATTTTTATAATTGAATTCAACCTTATTAGATTATAAAACATGAAATGAAATTGAATGAAAATGAAATTAAAAATAACTTAATTATCTTATATAAATTTAGGAATTTATACAAAAATATAAATTGATTAAATATGAATATTATGTAGATTTAATTTTTGAACCTCAATTTAATTGAGGTATAATTGATTAAGAAAGTGGGTAAAATTAATGTCATTTGGAAGGATTGAGAATCTCTTTATTGCAAGTTAAATGATTAAATAATAGGTAGTTAGTGGATTATTAGATAATTAGCTTATTAGCTAAAGGTGATAGATTTGAAAAAAATAGAAGCTTAAATTGAAAATATGGTAAAATATAGTTTTAAACCTTATTCCTACCAAATGGAAGGTTAGAAAGGTTTAAACTATTTTGCTAAAAAATTTCAAATATTAGAAAGGTTAAAAACACTTCCTGAACTCTTACAACTTGTTTGATAGTAATTTGGAAATTCTTTTAACCTTTCTAGTACTTAAAATAACTTTTTTGATAAAAATATTTCATGAATTAGAAAAGTTAAAAGCATTTTATACAATTTATATTGATTTAATTTTGTATGGTTGCATGGGATTTCATTTTCTATTCACAGACAATAATTGGATTGCACATCAATTACTAGAGGGTTAGCTTGATCAAAGGACATTTTCCATCAATAGACAATAATTATATCTTATTATAATATATCTTTCATTAATTTCTTATTGTAAGTATTTTCCCATGTTTACTTGGAACATGGAGAAAAAAAGTTGGCAAGGAAATGCTTTGGATTCCGAAAACACAAATTTGGGCAAAAATGCCCTCCTCACACCACTCACTCTTCTCTTCTCCTCACAATCAAATTTACAATGCCCACCAATATTAGCTATCCAATTTTATTTTTTTGCAATTCTTATTTTTATGATTAAAAAATTAAGATAATCTTAAAAATCATGTTCAGCCTCTATTAAAATAAAGTAAAAATTGGAAAATGAAAATATAAAATATTAGTACAATTATTTAGATTTTATTTATTGTTAATATTTACATAATTAAATATTTAATATCAAATATAATTTAAATCATTTAAAAATTATGTTATGTTTGGCTTTCGAAAAATACTAAGAAAAGAAAAAAAATTAAGAAAATCAAATATAATTAAAATTAATTGAAAATTTATATATTTTAAAATTATTTGATCTTCATATAATGAAGGAAAACAAGTTAAATGAATTTTAAAAAATATATAAAAATAATTTGTTAGCTTTCAATTTAATTTTTATTTTCCTTCATTTTAGGGTCATTATGGAGTTGTCGTAGTAAATTAACAATGATTCTAAAACATATGATTTTCTCACAACACAATCAATGTTGATATCTTGAAATTTAAACAAAACCTCTTTTGTCGAAAAAAAAGAAAGTAGAATATATGGAGGCTTGAGTTTTTGTGTTTTCACAAGCTCTTCATTGATGGAAAAGCCACGAGTAGCATTAGTGACCTTTAGTACATGTACATTAAGCTTTAGTATCACACATTTATAATCATTTTGAATATTAAATCTTACATAGTATTTGATTTTTTTTATTTAATGTTAAATATAATTTGCTTTCAAACTTTAGCTGATTTATTTTTAACTTTTTTTTTTTTACTTATTACTTATTTTTAAATTTTTTTTTTACAAAATAGAAAAAGTTAAAATATTTTGTTTGTTATTTAATACTAAAAATAATTTTTTAAAATTACCAAAACACAACCTCAATGCAACTCCAACCTATTAATACTTAATACTTAATAGAAATGAAAAAATAAAAAATAAATACTTTAATATTTAATACTATTAAATTATATTTAGAATTGAGTTAAATTAACTTCTATTTAGATTCAAGTAAAAACAAATAAACAAAAAAACACCAAACCTAGAGCCATGGATTGATGCTAGCAAGAATCGCACTGGGTTTTGAAATATTCTTCACAGATAAAGTAACTTGGGAGCTTAATGAGGGGAAAGCAAAAAATGATTTATTAGTAGGTTATTTAAGCTATGTTTGGTTCCCGAAATGTTTGAAAAAAAATATAAGGGAAAAAAATAAAAAGAAAAGGTAGAAGAAAAGAAAAAGTAAAGAAAAAAAAATCTAAAATCAATAAATTATTTTTATCTATAACATCAAACTTTTTCACTTATTTAATTCTTTTATATAAAAATCAAATAATTTTAAAAATATACAATTTTTTTTTAACAATTTTAACTATATTCCGACTTTTTTTTGACATTTTTCATATACAATTCTTTTATATATATATAAAAACATTTTTTTTTTTAGTACTTTTGTGAACCCTGTATTTCTGGTCATGCGCTTCCACTCGATGGCAAACTTGCTTTTTTATTTGAAAATAATTTATTTTTTTAGAAAATAACTTGGAGTTATTATTTAGTTTTGTTTTATTTTTAAAGGGCAAACAAAATAAAAAAGAAAACCCTAAGTGTGACTCTTTATTTGGAAAAAACTGGTCTGCAAAAAAACCAAATTTGAGATCGGAGGTCAGGTTACTTATTGGAAATGTATGGTAAAGACCATAACACCTCTCTAAGTCCCTAAAAACGGGTCTCTACTAATGAGATGAAGCAAACATAACAATTGGTAAGAAAATCAATGGATACCAAAATGATTAAACATTGGAAGCCAAAGTATGCATAGAGAATAATCAAAGTGAGTGTGCAAGCATACCTTAGCTACAAGTGATGACGCGCTATCATGAAATAGGGTTAGTGCATAAAAATGAGCATAAAATATGTCACATGCATGCCACTAAACAAAGTAAGTATGACGTTTCATTCAAATTTATTTTTTAAAGTGAACATTCACTGATGTTGGGCCCCCACCAAAGCTCAATTTATTTTGTATGAATTGGTTCCATAAATTCCATTACTTGGAATTACAAAATTTGATTCATGCTTATTTTAAAACATTTTTAAAAATCAAGGAAAATGTGAAAATTGCTTGCCGAAGAAAATAGTAGCAAATTTGATTGAAAACGGGATTTTTAGAACCTAAAAAATCTAAGGATGAGAAACTATGGAATCAAAACAAGATTTTTTTGAAAACCAATTTTTTTTTTAAGGCATGCATGACGACGGATGAGGAAACATGTGAGTTTTGAAGAGGAGCATAGGAAGGTGGCCATGCAACTTTGGAATCATGCATGTGGGCCTAGAATGCAACAGGTACCACACTGTGAGGTTGGTGACTGCAGACCCCGTTCTCTCATCATCCTTGGTCACAAAATTGATTGCCATTCCCTTCCTCTCAGATCGTCCACTACGCCCAATTCAATGAAGGTAAGAGAGACTTGCTGGGCATCAATAATCACGGGCCAAATGTTTTAATCCAGATACGCTATCAAGCAGAGAAACAATGGGAGCAAATGTCATGTTAATTATATATGGTGCCAGTTCTACAGTCTCTGACCACTTTGCATGGCTCTGCTCTAGATCATCACCTCATCTCCTTTTAAAAATGACTGTAACATCCTTGTCCTTGTATTTGAGTGGAGCAGCTGTTGGCTGACTTTTCGGGTCCAGAAACCTATGATCTCCAATGTCTTTCACATAGTTCTCAATGTCTGATGATGATAAAGGAGATGACTGGTGCTGCCTCACATAAACTACATCTCTTGCACTAATAGTTGCAGATGTAACAATGTGGGTGCCATAATTTTTAATAAAACTCGCCAAAGATGTAGGATCCCAAGTAAAAGGAACAACACGCTTGATTTCATCACGCAACACTAAATTTGAGTTTGCCAATTCAACTGTAAATAACGGGATGTAATGTCCAACCATGGCAAGAGATTTTGTAGCTACTGCATTTACATGCCAAGAACCAGTGAAATTGAACATGGCATTGAAGCTTCCCAGTGGAATGCTTCCAGATATACTTGATAACTCATTGAAGTGTTGTGCCATCTTATGGAATCCACAAACAGGGATAGTCTCCGTGGTCCTCTTGCCATGATATTAGATTTTGCTTCCACAAAAGAATTCCTTCAATTCTGAGCTTGAACAGGACCCTGTGAGCCCCAACTAAGAACACCAATCTGTTTAATCTCCTTAGAAGCATTAGACAGCAAATGAAACGGATCCCGTCCTCCTTTCACACAGCTGTAACAATCGGCAAATGTCCTTCTAACCTCCTTTATGCATCCACACTTTACATACATATTTGTCATTGATGGAGATGTGAATGAAGTAAAGTTATCGGTTCCTCATAAGTTGCAACAAGCTATTATGCTAAACCTACTACTTTAGCTCCATATTATTCTAGAAACCTGAGTGGTATGGTTTAAGATGAGAAAATGATGGATATGGAAGGAATAGGTTCGGTGGGTATGAAGGGCATGGGTTAGTATAGGTGGAATGGGTGATGAAGGAAAATGAGAGAAGTGGTTTTAGGTATTGAAAAATGGAAATATGGGTATGGTGGTGAAACAAGCTGCTGCAATGGGTGTGATAGATGGAGAAAATGGGTATGAGAAGAGTGAAGGATGGCCATGCACGCATGGGTCACTGTATCATGTTTGGATAAAAAATAAATAGGTGGGAACGGTATAGGATGGGGAAGTGATGGAATGAGTGATAGAAGGTAGTGGGGAAGTAGGTTTAGTGGGTATTGAGGGATGAAAGGAGGTAGTGAGATAGGGGAGAGATAGGTGGTGAATATGAAGAAGTGACAGTCAAGAATGGGAGCATAGCTATTTCTGATCTGACCAGGGTGGCACATGATGACGGTTGGAGCAGTGAAGTTGGCTGCTTCTTTTACTACCATAGGTGTTTTACATGTTACCTCCGCATCAGTGATGATGGGAGCTCCATCTACATTAACACAGATTACCTTCTTGTTATTTTCATCTATTGCAGCCGCTTCATACTCCAACATTGATATTTGTGGAGATCCACTTAGTTCAAAAGCATTCTTAATTAAAGACAGATTTCTGAAGATCCTCCTTGGGCTGAAACTACGTTTCAATGGCTATGACTATGGCAGTTTCTACTGAATTTGGCTATCTTCCTATTAGCGCTGGCCCTGTCTCAGTTCCAGATGAGACTTGGTCTATCCAAAAAGCAGAGAAATGACAAAGGAATATTAAAATTGATCAACATTGCACAAACCAAAGAGTAGGCAAGCAGTCATTTGAATCATTTTCAGTTGCAGCACCAAGAAGCCTTTCCGTTATCATTTGCTCAATACTCCTAGCACCACTCTGCATCCATGATGCAGTGTCTGCACCCAAGCCTTCTGGTGCTACTATAGGGGACTGGCACTAGTATCCTCTATGCAAATATTTCAAGGTGAAATTCCCTGAGGGATCATATATTTCAACATCAAATGCCTCTGAGAGTGGTCAACCAACAACTTGAACATGGAGACACATATATAGGATAAACCATCCATCTCTTGTTTCTGAACTCCACCCAACAACTCAATTTGCAGAATTCCTCCAATGCAAAGAGCAAGTTCTGGTAGCTTGAACTTTTGCAAGCGGTTTTCCTGAGCCATTGGGAACTCTGGTGAGGTATATGCCCATATGTACTAATCCTCAAGAGAATCAAAACCAGCAGTAGGATCATTGGTCGCATCACCACTTCTGTACATTAGATATTGTTGATGGCCTCTCTGAAACCGCACAGCCTTAACTGAATATACAGGGTGACCAAACTGAAAATGTGCTCGAAAGGGTTGCACATGGATTTCAGTAACCACACGCAAATTGGAAATCAACTTATGAACCAAGCTCTCGGAAATTAAAGGATCCACTTCTCCTTCACTTGACCAATATGAAGCGCTGTGTTGAATCTGATCCCTTGGATCCAAAGTATTCTCAATGGTTTCTTTAGGGTAGTTATCAGTGCTGGATGTACTAATGGCTCATGCCATGCAATCAGTTCTCATGGAAGAAGTTAGTCCTTGAACCAAATAGGCATAAACTTAATTTATGATTCTTCTCCAAAACCTCAACTCATATTTTGTGAAGCAGTTGCTAGAAAATTAGAAGGAGTAAAAACAAGTAGTGAAAAAAAATAGAGAACCAAAAGAAAACAAATAGGCAGAATAAAAATCATATGAAGCCACATCTCACGATTGTTCCATGGGCTCATGCTGGTGGAAAAATCACAAACTGATTCAAAACAAAAAATGCAGCCGATATCTCTAGATACTCCATAATGAACATGATAAAGAGTCTCACCAGTTTTTCAAACCAAATCAAGGAAACAGAGGAAAAATCAGCAACACAGATGCATGAATGACATAGAAATCCACAGAGATACCAAGTAAAATAACATCCAAAATGACGAAATGCATAGTTCACAGTGAATATACCTGGAGTGTCTTTTCGAGCCAAATTTAATCGTCCTTGAGCTCTCTTTCCTTTCCCAGAACCAACCCAGGAATCTCTGCTTGTTGTAGTATGTGGCTCATATTGGAGATTGTTGTGGGTGAACGATAGGTTAGGGGGTGTGGGGGCAACGCCCCCCGCGGTATGGTTCAGGGGTATTTTTGGAATTTTATTCCTAAGGGTTAGTATAAATACCCTTTTATATAACCCTAATTTGATACATAGTGAAAATCCTTTTTCCCTGTTCACGTGGACGTAGGCAATTAGCCGAACCACATTAAATCTGCGTGTTCTTCTTTCTCGTTTTTCTTATTTTTCGCCATTAAATCGTTGCACGGATCACAACAATTGGTATTAAAGCCAGGTTAGGATCGATGTCTGGGATTTCTTTTGCAAAGTTTGACGTGGTCAAGGTCAATGGATCTGGGAATTTCGCCTATGGCAGAGGAGGGTTAAAGATCTGTTAGTGTAGCAAGGTATGGTGAAGGCGTTATACGGAAAGCAACCAGAAAGAATGGACGACATGGATTTGAAAGATTTGGAAGCGAAAGTTGCGGCAACGATTAGGCTTTGTTTGGCTAATGACGTGATGTACCATGTCATGGATGAGGAGTCACCAGCGGCAATTTGGTTGAAATTGGAAAGTCGATATATGTCCAAGTCATTGACGAACAAGTTGTATCTTAAGTAGAAATGTATGGTCTTAAGATGGCAGATAGTTTAGATCTAAGCCAACATATCAACATGTTTAATAAGATCATTAGTGATTTGAAGCGAATTGATGTGAAGTTCAAAGACAAAGACAAGACGTTGATGTTACTGAATTCCCTTCCTGCTTCTTCTACGTATGAAAATCTGGTTACAACTCTGATGTGGGGGAAAGAAACTCTTGATTTGGAGGAGATCACGAGTGCTCTTTTAGGATTTAATCAGAGAAAGAAAGCCAATGATGAGAGTTCTCAAGGTGAAGGGCTTGTGGCAAAGAGTAATCAGGAACGTGGGAGAAACAAGTTCTAGAATGAATCGAGTAATAATAAATCTAGATTTAAATCCAAGAAGAGAAAGGATATACAATGTTACAAGTGCAGAAAAAAGAGGCACATGAAATGAGATTGTCCAGAGAAAAAGAAAGGGGTCTCAATATCATAAAATAAAGAGGGTTCATCAAAGTCTGCTAATGTAATGGCAGAAGAAGACTCAAAGAGTGGTGATGGTGATATGCTATCGGTTTCATCCAATTCAGGTCGTCTTACATATTCTTGGATCCTGGACTCAACATGCTCTTATCATATGACACCCAATAAAGATTGGTTTAACACATATAGGTCAGTAAATTCTTGTTCTGTTTTGATGGGTAATGACGCTTCATGTAAAGTTGTTGGAATAGGGAAAGTTGTTGGAATAGGGAATATCAAAATTAAAATGTTTGATGGTGTTGTTAGAACGTTGTGTGATGTTAGACATGTACCTGATTTAAGGAAGAATCTGATTTCTTTGGGGACTTTAGACTGTAACGGGTTTAGTTACAAGTCTACAAGTGGAGTAATGAAGGTGAGCAAATGTGTTATGATAGTGATGAAAGGGCAGAAACTAGGAGGAAATATTTATAAATTGTTGGGTACCATAATTGTAGGTACAGTTGCAACCGTAGAGTCTGAGTCAAACAGTACAGTTTTGTGGCATATGAGGTTAGGGCATATGGGTGAGCGTGGGATGATGGAGCTTCATAACAAAAATATGTTGAAGGGCATCAAAACATGTAAACTTGATTTATGCAAGTATTGTGTTTTTGGAAAACAGAATAAAGTGCAATTCAAGACAACCACACACAAGACAGAGGGGGTTCTTGACTATGTTCATATAGACGTTTAGGGACCAGTGAGGGTAGCATCTTTGGGAGGAAGTATGTATTTTGTGAGTTTAATTGACGATTACTCACGAAAGGTTTGGGTGTACTTCATGCGACACAAGTCAGAAACGTTTGCCAAGTTTAAGTTGTGGAAAACTGAAGTAGAAAACCAGACAAGAAGAAAGATAAAATGTCTTAGGTCAGATAATGGTACTGAGTATACAGATTCAAAGTTCACGGAATTGTGTGAGCAGCATGGGATTAAGAGACACTTCATAGTACGCAAGACACCACAACAGAATGGTGTAGCAGAAAGGATGAACAAAACAATAGCTGAAAGTGTGGACCCACATTTTTCACGTGCGTCCCCACTCGATCGGCGAGACTCGTTTTTATTTGTGAAAAATTAATTTTTGGAAAAGTCGGAGTCGCCACTTATTTTATTTTTATTTTAAAGGGAAAATAAAGCAAGAAATAAAACCCTAAAAAAATGACTGCATAATTTTTAGAAAAGCGTGTCTTTGAAAAACTCGATTCTAAGTCCGGGAATCAGGTTACTTATTGGGAAGGTACCTCTAGGAGGTAGCACCCCTCTAAGCCCTACAAAGGTCTCTACTAACTAAGTTGAGAGAGATGTGGCAATTAATTGATTAATTAAGGATACCTAGGTTGATTAAGGTGATTACAAAAAATAACATGCCAAACAAGATCAAATCACAATAAAGGAAAGTTATGGTGCATACTTAAACCACTTCTTAAGCGGTATCATAAAACATCAATGGTTAGTTTAGACAATATATCACCCAACATGCATTTTATCATAGATAATTGAACAATGAAACATATATCAAGACATCCCAAAGCCACTTCTCAAAACATAAAGGGTTAATAATCCACCTTAATGACAATCATTTACAGAGATTATACGAAGCGGTAAGTGACATTGCGAACGTCACACCTGCGCATTAAGCATCAGACTCAACTCCTTAATGCGCGCTTTACCATCAGGACTCTGCTTGGCGCCGTTATGATGATAAATTAGGTAAAAATACGAAAATTCTAACTATGCTTATCTGACATTGCATAAGCAAAATGATCACAAGAATACGGCCAAATTATCAATTATTCACCACCCACTATCTTATAGTACAATATCCGAAAAAAAAAATAAAATAGATATGGTGGTTCTGATAACAACCAACAAGCGCCACGGTAGCAAAAATAAGTTTTTGCAAAATAATTTTTTTTATTGTAGGGCGGTTTCACCAATTCCCCAATTGCAATATACACAATTCTAAATCATAGAATATCCATATGTGGAACCACAAAGCTTGGTAATAATGGGCATCGTCTGACATATTTTAAAAACCAAAATTTCTAAAAAAAACCAAAGCGGAAAGATGCCAAACAAGATATATAAAAAAAAAAAAAAAGGCTGGCATATTATTTAAGAAAATGAGATTTTTGAGATATTTCTTAAGGGGGGGAACCTTTTTCTTAAATCTTCTTGGGAAAATGCTTTTTTAAAATAGATCTACAAAAAAAAATAGGATTTTTATTCTGTAAGGGGAAAACATTTTATTGAAAAAAAAGTATTTATTTTTATTTTACAAAAAAAGGGAAAAAAAAGCGGGAAAAAAAAAAGGCAAACATTATATTTTCACAATAAACCAAACCAATCTCGCGGGCGCCAAAAAAGATTTTCACAAATTATCTACGGCAACCCAAAAAAATAAAAAAAACAAAAAAATCACATACAAAAAGTAAATTTTCTCCAAAGCTTAAAATCAAAAAAAACAAAACTAAAAATGAAAGGTTTTAGGCGGCGAGGGTCCAGTATGGTAAAGCAGCGCCAATTTCTTTCACTTGGCAACTTTTCCAAATTGGCACCTACGAAAATTTAAAAACAAACTTCCACACAAAAAAAATCAAAAAAAAAAAAAAAAAACAACCCAAAAAAAAAAAAAATAAGCGGCTATCCAAATAGCAAATTAAAAAACTAAATTTTGCGCGACTTTTAAGAGACGATTTAAAATAAAAAAAAAATTAGAAAGGATTAATTAATTCAAGATAATTAAAACAAAAAATGGGGAAAATCGAACACAGGAAAGGGAATAAAAAAATTATAAAAAAAAACTGAACATACCTACGATTCCAATTTAAAGCTCTAATTAAATATCAACATAAAAAAATTTTAGCGCAGGGATCGAGGAAGAAAAAACCATTTATGCACTCAATCCAGTCTTTAAAATGTATGCGGCATCAAAAAAATTCTCCAAGCAATTGGAAAAAATTAAATATCTTTAAAGATTAGAAAAGTAAAATTAACAAAACCTTAATATCAATTTAAATAAACCCAAGATCCAGCTTATCTAAACAGCTTACCATGCAAAAAAAAAACATAAAAACCCCACACAAAACTAAAAAACGTGGAGTATCAACAACACAAAATCCTATAACGATTCTTAAGAATCTCAAAAAATCTAATAAGGTTCATTGATATATGCGAAAATCTTGGACCCAGTGTCGCCAAACTCCAGACTTACATAAAACTCTACCAATACAACCTTTCAAAATCCTTACAAAATAAACAAGACACTCTACATCTACTAAAAATGATGCATAAAAAAATGATAATACATGATTAATATTTAAAACTACAATTAAATCTCAATACCCATAATGGATCAATTAAAATTAATAAACTTACGAAATATCTAAAACCACATAAACTAGATAACCAAGATTCAAAACTAAGCGGATAAACCAAATTTTTAAATCAAGAATTTGCAGAGACATTAATTACATGGATCAACCAAATTGATAAACTAAAATTAAATTAATCCAGAATTAAAAAATAAAAATAAACTTTATCTCTCAAATTATTTAAACTAAGGAATTAAAGTCACTAACACATTCAAATTAAAAATAAATTGTAACTAAATTAATCCGAAAAAAAAACTTTATCTCACAAATTATTTAAACTAATAAATTGAGATGGACAAATGCGTTTAAACTAAAAAAAAAAAAAAAAATTGAACTAACTAGAATTAAAAACACACTTTATTTAAAATTTCATATAGATTAAAATAAACTAGCATGGAACTAATGAATTGCAATCATAAAAGAGAGACATTTAATCTAAGAGAAATAAAAGATTATACGAATTGAGATTTAAAAGAATTTATCACAAACAATTAATTAAACCAATAAACTAAAACCCAAACTAAAAAAAGAAATACTGTATCGAAAATCGAAAACTAATCTATATTGTGTCGAAAAAATACTCTCTTGATGTGTCAAAATGGCAGCCCAATTAGTATTTGAAGTCATCTGCTGCTTTCCTAAAAACTCTTATGTGTGTCATTTGTAAAAAAAAAAAAAAAACAAACTGCTCTTATGTGTGGATCTCTGCCAAAAATTCCTCCTTTGGTTGTTCCTCTATTTTTCTCTCTGACCAAAAATCCCCTCTGCCAAAAGAAATCAATTCCCCCGATTATCATTCACCGAACCTCCATTCCTCTTACCGCATGGTGAGTAGTTCTCCATGGTCCTTCATTCGGCTGGGGATGTGACTGTGACTGCATGGAGAAGTGTGCGGCTGCATGGTGATTATTTTCGAAAAGTGGCAGCCATGGTTTTTTTTTTATGCCTATTATGCACGATTTAAAAAATCCATCTAATGCGTGTCACCTACAAGCAGGCTGTGCGTGCCTTTTATGCTCTCCAAGTTACAAGCCATTCCATATGTGATGAAGAAAAAGAAATCCCGTGGTGCCTATTCTTCTTGAATATGGGTCGTGGAGATTAAATAGTGCTTATTGCTTTTAGAATGTGTGGTTGCTGTGTTTGGAAAATCAAGCTGCAGCCCATGGAGATTGTAGATTGGCAACATTATCCTTCTATGTGGGTACGTGGTGCTCTCCTATGTATCAATGAAAATTATTGCATGGGTTCTCCTTCTACTGATTCATTATGCGGCTGCCATATCTTGTCCCTTCATGTGGAGTGCGTGTTTTCCTATGTATCAATGAAATTATTGCATGGGTTCTCCTTCTACTCATTCATCATGTGGCTGCCATATCTTGTCCCTTCATGTGGAGTGTGTGTTCTCCTATGTATCAATGAAAATTATTGAATGTGTTCTCCTTCTACTCATTCATCACGCGGCTGCCATATCTTGTCCCTTCATCATGTGGAGTGCATGTTATGTCCCTTCAAGACAGCCCCCCCATTTCAATGGTCGTGATCTGCCCATCTTCTATATGTAGTCCGGATTCCTTCTTAAAGCCGTGATCTGCCCACTTTCTATATGCAGTCTGGATTCCTTCTTCAAGCAAATCATATGCATCCCATATTCCTTCTTAAAGTCATGATTTGCCCACTTTCTATATGTAGCCCGGATTCCTTAAAGCAAATCATATGCAGCCCAGATTCCTTCAAAGTTTTCCTATTTGGCCGTGATCTCCTCTCCTTGATGGCTCCAAGTCTCATGCAAAATTAAAAATAAAGTTGAAATAAGAAATCATGTAATTAGAAATAGAATAAAATAAAATAGAAAATCAAATCACTTAGCCACAAAAATCCAAAATGACAATTCATGGAATTAAAGAATAAATGAATAAGTGAGTAAACAAATAAATTAATAAGGGTATAAAAATAAATATCAGGCGTATGCAATTAGAAAAAAAAAATCAAGAAATTAAAGTAATGCAATGGATTATAATAATTTAAATGTCAAACTCAAACCCTCAAAAATAAAAAATAAAAATTCATTTCATGCAATAAATAGTCAAGCTAATACTCATCCTATCTCAGAAAAGGAAGTAACCAAAATCAAGAACACGCCTAAGTGGGCTATGCCAAAAGAAGTGTCCAAGTGGCCTATTCTGAAAGATTGTCTAAGTAACCTAGGGTGAATGTGTGCAAGCTAGAAGGTGCCAAGTGCATCTAAATGGGCCTAAGGTGCCTAAGTGGGCCTAAGTCTAAATTAGGGCTACCAGGAGTCACAACGGCGTTAGATAAATCTCACAAACAAAGTTCTTAAGGTGGCTTAGAAAAGATAGACCACATGAGTAGTAATGGGCCACCAGGGAATTGTCATAAAGTACCGAACAAATGCTTAATAGAACATGTGCTAGGAGGGCAAAATTGAGGGTCTACAGAAAGAGCTCGATGTCCTAGATTGAATGCAGGCCTTGAAAAGAAATTTTGGGCAGAAACAGTCAACATGGCATGTTACTTGATCAACAGGTCACCTAGAGCAGCATTAGATGGGAAAGTAGCAGAGAAAGTATGGACAGGCAGTCCGGTAGATTACTCTGGTTTGAGAGTATTTGGGTGCCCAACCTATGTGCACATTCCTAATGAGGAGAGATCAAAACTTGATGCGAATTCTAGACAGTATATCTTTCTGGGGTATTGGAAATGGGTGAAAGGCTTCAAGCTTTGGGATGCAAAGGCAAACAAGGTGGTGATCAGTAGAAATGTGGTTTTTGATGAGAAACCCATGTTACAGTGTACTCAGAAATGAGAGAAATAGGAACCAGAAAGTTGCAGTAGTAATGAGCAGCTGATACAGGTGGAATTAGAGACTCATGATATAGAGGATCATGCTCGGAAGTAAAACTTCAAGAAAGATCATAGTAGCATCATAGTAATGCCATGGAAAGAAATATAATGTAGGTGGCTACATACATGTATTAGACAGCTGATCTGTTAGCATCCGGCGGCCTTCATGAATTTGTCATAAGGGCTTGAAGGGGGAAGTCTGAAAGACTGTTGTCCATACTCATGCGAGCATAGGAGAAGCTGATCCCGTCCTCGAACATGCTCTTTGTTTACCAACTTCAAATCATCTTCTAGAAAATCCAACTGGGATGGAAGGCATAAAGAGCAGTATAAACCTCAGTACATTTGGTATCAGCAGGAGATGAAACTGGTGGTATAGTTAAAATAAACCAAGACTAACATGCCTGCTGCTACAGGTTTTATGCTAAAAGCTCATCATATAGTCCACATTTTCAAAATGAGCTCCTTCCTGTCCCCTCACCCCCACTAAAGTTGTATCCTTGGATGCGGTTTTGGGTTGAACACGCAAAATACAAAAAAATGCACATCTCAATAAGAACTTCATAGAAGAGATTTTTTTTTTCTTTTTTTTTTTTTTTTTGAAAAATATCATTAGTATTGGGTATGTATATCACTGCTAAATTGATTTCCACAGTATTTAAGGCTCGGGTTTGTTTTTTGTTTTTCCCTTTTTGGGTAGATATCAGAAAGCTTTTCTGAGGTTTCTGAAACATCACTGATCTCAATTGTCAGGTTGTATGTCTTAGAATCAAATGTGAAGTTATGGTTTTTCCATAAAAAAATTTATATTTTCAATCATGTTAAAATTCAAGCATGAGATAAAAACAGTGTTTTCTGCATCCTGAAGTGGCAGTGTCTTTAACAGAGGAGTGGCAAGCCTGTTGCATCTCGAATTAATACCCTTTCAGATGTTCAGATTTGAAATACCGTAAGAGGTTAATAAATAATGAAGAAATTGATTTGTTTTTTCTATAGTAAATCTACTCACTGATTTTGTAGAGGGGCTGCTCTGCTCATTTTCACCGTAGACAACAATTGCTTTTGTATCTTGTTGCTTGAAACTTTGAAGCACTGACATCTTCTGTTGTTTACCCGTCACAAGGGCTTCACATTGACTCTTCATTTGGTCATACGGTATGGGTGTAGAGGAGACTGGGAAGCTTGCAACTTGTCGGGCTGTTTCCAAAACCTGTTGGTAACATAAATCCATATCAATATCGATGGATGTGGCAGGAAATTGACAGATGTTTTGTTTCTTATAGAAAGAACAAAATAGCGCATTGCATGAATTAGACAAATAACCAAATTCATTAACATAAGGGCTTATTGAGATATGCAGCTAGAATAGATGAAATGAACCCTCATTATTACTTCTTTTCATTTTCTATCTAAAGACATTTAGGCTATGTTTGGTTCCTAGAAAGTAATAAGAAAAGAAAAAAAAATGTCAAGGACAATTATTTTCTCATATTTGGTTTCATTATAGAAAATAAAATATCATAAAAATTAGTTAGAAATTTGTGCATTTTTAAATTACTTAATCTTTATATAATAGAAAGAAATAAGTGAAATGAGTTTGAAGAAACATATAAAAATAATTTATTAACTTTAAATCTATTTTTCATTTTTTTTAACTTTTTCTTTCCTTCTATTTTTCTCTCTATTTTCTTTCTTTCATTTTTTATGGAACCAAATCTTTATCTAATACAGTTGGGTGTGCCACCCTGACAAAAACAAACATAAATTCAGAATTTTTGGAAGGTGAAGTTTGTTTCTTGCATGGTGGAGGATGAAAGCATGTAAATAATTATGATATTACTTGTATTAGATCAGTCCTTGCATCAAAACCGAAACACGTTTATGTCAGAATTAGTAAACCAAACTGTTATAGCATAACAAAGAAGACGTAGTAACGTCCAAAGTAAGACTTCTTAATCACTATTGGCTTCCTTTTTCAGGCTTTCGTTTTCCTTGATCAACAACCATCTAACCTTGAACCATCCCACCTCTTTGATAATTTCCCAAATTCATGTCATAATATGTTCCTAAAAAATCATGTCTGGGCAACAAAATCTGAAGCATTAAAGGCACAAATTACATTGACTAGCATTAAGATTCTAAACTGCTGTTATGCAATGACCATGACCATCATATTTAGAAGGTCTAACTGATTGAAGACATTATCACAAGGAAAATAGAACTATAGAAGAAAAAAAAGAAACACCCAAACTAACCGATTCTAAAAGCTGGTTAACGCTTAAAATGTCAAGTGTGTTGATGGAGAGTGATGTTTTGCGATCTGACTGACTCCCATCTATTTCAGGAAAGGCTTCTTCATCTGTCAAGGCATCTGGAGCAATGGCCTGCAAGAAGAACCCTCATGATCACAACTGTCAAGAAAAATGTTTTCCATTTGCTAGTGCCCTAAGATGAAAATATAGTTTCAACAACTTTTACCTCTCGGAAAGGCTGGAACTCTATTTGGGCAAGTGGAGAACATGGTCGTGGCGTCTCCATGAATAAAGGAGCACCAAATGGATATGCATCATCAGGTGAAAATCCCTGTAATAGTTGTTTTTTCATGCCGGATAACTCATCCTGGAAGGAGAAAAAACCAAGTTGGTACTAATTTTTTTAAGAAATAAACCCCTGAAAAATGCTGAACCTCACCTTCAAAATGAGACACCACCTAGGAGTCCAGAGAAACCAACCAAAATTAACGACATATTATTTCCTTTATCCCAGAAAGAATGTTGTTCTGCATTCAGGTTGA
>JBAPGN010001575.1:0-20113 GCA_037355405.1 Vitis amurensis | reverse complement strand
CTATTTTTTTTTATTCAGAATGTGAGATCAAATTATCAAATTGTTGCGAGGTCACAAACCACTGAAGAAGACAGCTTGTCAATCAGCTAAGAAGGTGATAACATCTCATTGTCTGTAGCCAAGCTTGTTTATACACGTCTCTAGTTCCTCTCAAAGTTCTTCAAATATTATGAGAGGAAACATGCCCAAGACCAGAATTCCAACAAAATTTTTACTGAGGCCTTCATTTTCACTAAGCTATGCTTCACATAAAGGCTTTTAATAAGGTGACATGTACTTTAATACCGATTAGTTATCTTAATTGCAAGATTATGTACAGTCTGTGATTATAAGAAGATTATTATTCATCATTTCATGAATCATTCCCCTTTTCGATGGATGGGTGAGAATGAGGCGCAGGCATTTAAGAAGTAAACTTCATTGAAGGTGAAAGAGAAGGATAAGACAGTCTTTGAGGAAAGACTGCAAGAAAAAGGACAGGCACTAAAATAAAAATAAGAAATCAAGGAATTTTAACCTCTACACCCTGAGAAACAGAGACAATCTCAAGGCAAGTAGAAACCCCTTGTAAACAATTTTCTGTAATGGTTCCATATATTTGCTGTCTTTGTGCAATTCCTATAGCAAATTGTTTTACCTATGCACGTTTGGCATTTTTATGGTCATCTCTCATTGTATGGCATTTTATAGATAAGATTCATCATTTAAGATGTAACACATAGTACATTCATTATTACTGTTTTACAAGTGCAAGCTACGAGAGAAGTGCTTGGTGCTATGTTTTGTCTCCTTCTTGTTGCTGATTATTCGCAGGCTCTGCCTCAGTATGTCCACCTCCCTTTCTCTCTGGACCTCTTCCTTCTCCATGGAAGCTAGTCGTGCTTTCAGAACTTCAATGGTTTCTTCTTTGGCTTTGAGTTCCCTATGTAGATCTTCCATCGAGTCTTCTTCCTCTGCTTTCCAGTTGAGTCGCTCTCCTACAAAATGCTAAACTATTAGTTACTCCAGAACCTTTATTAAGAAATGGCCTAACGTTGTGCATAAGGATTATACTGTCCTTGCCTTCAGCCCCATGAGGAGGACAACCAATCACAAAGAAAGAAATGGGAGAATAAATAAAGGGTCTCTTCTCTAATACCATGTTAAACTACCTGTTACTTCAAAGGCTAAATTGTAAAAGAATGATGGGATAACAATGCATAAGCTAACACAAAGTAGCAAATGTTATTTATATATAACTCTAAATGGGTTAGTTATCACTATGTAGATTTTCTAGATTGGGGAGGGTATTGGAGACCAAATTATCAAATTCTTTTAAGGATGATTGATTATTTGTCACTATGCTAGCTTTTCCTCTCTCTCTTGAAGCACTTAAAAGAGACTATATCAACTATAGGTGTAGTCTTCTTAGCATACCGATAGAATGAAGCCTTTAACAATGTGGGGAAAGGAGAGTGGACAGTGAGAAACTTTCCAACCCGGAAGCAAAGTTGCCACTGATGAACCTCTATGAATGGACATCATCAGTTAGTCAAAACTTTTATAACTATAACTTGATGGATAAGGATTTGATATATGGATATATATATATATATATATATATATATACATGAATATATCCCCAAATATCAAAGCCCAAGCCTGACTCGAGTGGTAAAGGGATAGGGAGGGTTTGTAGGAGGTTTCAGCATGGGGACAAAAATTTTCCTATCAAAAAATATCAAAGGGAAAAAGGTATTGTGAGATGTGTTACTGTCAAATTCTTTAAGAATGGCTGGTTAGTTGCCACTGTGCTCAGTTTTCTCTCTCTCTCTCTCTCTTCATTTATATAGCTTGAGGGACAACTATGTTTTGTCTCAGTTGAAACTTGAACTTGGAACTCTCTCCATGTATATGTATATGTACATGTATTATTTTGAGGGGTAAAATTTTTTTTTGCTCCTGTTGGAACATCATATTTTTCTTTCTGCTGTGCCTTGAACTTGGAACCTCCCATTTCCCCATCTCAACCACAGAATGTGGGCCAAATTTCTAACATAATACCACCTGTTAGTGTATGCCCAAGACTTAGACCTACCGGTTGAATTCTTACCTAACAGCAACTTGAAACATCATATATGCTCAAACAAATTGGATTTGCAGAAAGTATATGAGATAATTGAGAGTTTTGGAACTTGATTAGAAATGCTCTTACTGCTCTTGTTTTTGCTTGCATGGCAATCCTTTGGATTAGGACATGTGTGTCTACTTTATGTTTCCAGCAGCCACTAATGGCAGTTTAAAGGGTTTTTTAGTGTTGATCAAGATCTAAGAGAAGGCGACCCCTTATCACCTTATTTTCTTGCTGGTATCATGGAGTGTTTCTCTGAGTTGATCAAGAAGAGAGCATCAAATCCAGAATTTGAGTGTCATTCCCTGTGTAACGATCCTGTCATCTCTGATGATGAGGTTAGAGGTCTTTCCAGGGGAGGCATTCCCTCAATTCATTTAGTCACCAATGAATTCTGACATTGGTGGGGCCTTAGGAAAACCCTAAAGAAAGCTCTTCTTGTTCTTCTTATAGTTGAAGGAGAGTCAATCCCTCGAATTGTAGGTATTCAAGGGATTTGATCTGTGGCCTAAAAGGTGGCTCTTGGATGGCCCTTAAGCACTAAAATGCAGAAAGAGCCTAACTGAAACTACTGGCGTTCCTAGTGATGTCAAAGTCAGGCATAATTCTAAACCAAGATAAAGTCATGCGACCCCTTGTTCGTCTCCTGGTTTGTTGGACTCATGGGTCAAGAAATAAGCCTTGAGATTAAATGATAAGTTTCAGCCCCTGCTTCTAATGATGGAGGATTCAATGCTACCTGTGCTGAACACAATTAGAGGTTGTGTGGCACAAGATGGTAACATTCACCTCTCTTTATTCCTAAAACATGCCTTCTAAAATCTCAAACTAGGTTTTGGAGCTACCTTTGAAGTACTTCTAATCTTTTTCTCTGAGTTGAGGAAAATGATAGAAAATTCAGAAGCACTCTTATTTTATCTGTATAATTCAGTCTTCTTAGTGTGGGTTGAAATGTTAAAATAAGATCCTTTCGTGTAAATACCCACCAGGTTTATGCATTAGTATGCCAGTAACTTCTTGCATATACCAATTTCTTCTACGTCTCTGCAGCTGAGGATTTAGATCCTGTACTAAAACTATTTCATTATGAGAAATCTTTGCTGTCATGATAATGATATGATATGATTTCCTGACATATCAATTTTCTGCTATACTAAAGTGATTTTGTTGATATATCCTTATCAAAGTTAAAAGAAGAAAATAAAGAAAAATAGTAGCGCATACCTTGATCTGTCCTCTGAATAAGGTCATCAAGCTCAGCCTTAATTGCAAGATAGAGCCGCTTCCACTTCTCCACAGCCTCATCTCGCCGAGCTCTCTCCTCCCAAATGTGCTCCACCAAGAGTCTAGTTCCCAGAAGCTGAAAGCCTTTCTCCCCTTTCTCCCCTACCAACCCATCTTCCATTCCTCTAATCCTCTCTTCTTTCTCCTCCAACCTCTTCTTCAGCCTCTTAACCTCCTCCTCTCTCGCTTCCACTGGGCTTCCTTCAATGCGAACACCATCGTCTCTCGTTCATACGCCATACTTTGCTTCTTCCTCTCATACACCATCTCCTGGAGTTCCCCCTGGATAAGCCTCATTTTCTCGGCTAAAGCTCTCACCCTTTCCTGCTTATGTGAACTCTTCTCTTTTCCTAAAGAACTACCCATCCTCAAGATCAATTTTCTTGCCTCCTTCGCTCACCGGAGTGGCGGAAATATTAGCACTCAGGCCATGAGTTGGGTTGCTGAAAAGAATGATGAGGTTTATGAATTACAAGAGAAGAGTAGATAGGAGACAAAGACTTGCAGAGGCTCCTCAATTAATGAAGAGCTACCTTCTTGAATTCTGGTGTAGGGAAGATACTGTTGTCAACTAAAATTATGTGGAGAAAGAGACCCGTGAAGAGGATGTGTGAAGATGCAGGCACATGAATTTCATGCACATTTATAAATGGAGAGATTGCCCGTCAGCTATTGGTTTTAAGGGACGTGGAGTACACGCTCCATACCACCCAAGAATTTGGCAGCTTAAACCTAGTGGGTGTTTCTCTATAATATTGGTTTGTGTCAAGGGAGAGAGTAGGCGTGTAAGGTTTGAGGTTTGGAGAATGAATGCCTTAATTCTCATAAAGGATAAATGTCCTAAAAATCAGCAACTAAATGTGCTGCATGGATTCGTGCCGACAAATGCCTCTAGTTTTACCAAATAGTGAAATTACCTTTTAACCCTTTTTAATACAAGGACTTTTGGGATGACTTTTTAACTTTTGTACATGCTAGTAAAAAATTTATAAGTAATCATTATTGATATATGATTTAATGTGGGTAGAAACTAATGAGTTTGATTTTTATTTTTATTTTTTTTAATTAAATAAAAATCTACTTCAAACATAACATGAAGATGAAAATATGGGTCTATGTTTGAAAGTTACAAATATTCTTAAAAAGTTGTTTTAAATTTTTTATATAGCTTTTAAGGTCTTTTAGGGTTGCTTAACAAGATAAATATCACCAATATTGTTGATTTTATACATAAAAAAAAATATCTATAAAATATTGTACTATATTTTAAATTATTTGAAAATATGAGTGAAAATAACCATTAAATTAGAAAATACCCTCAAGCAATTTTTCTCACAAAAGAAAACCAACAGGGTTATTGGACTCACCCCTAACAAAAAAACTTGATTAGAAAATATTGGGCAATAATACTTTTCAAATCTTGAAACATATGTATAGATAGTAGTGAAATATTCAATGAATTGATTATTTCAAAACAAAATTGCCACCTAAAATTGACAGTTTTTGTTGCAGAAAAATAACATCATGATGTTTCATTTGCATGTCTGCTTATAAATTCAGACAAGGTCAGGGGGTAGGAGAGCAGCAAATGGGAGGTGTACCCTAGAAAACAATTGGGAGAATTGTGTTTTGGGCCCAGCTGGGCCCAAAAATTAAGGAATGGTCCATCTAACCGACCCATTTAAGCTGAAAACCCATAGGAAGTGTCAAAATTAAAAAGAAGGATATGCACTTTTATTAATGACAAAAATAACCTTTGCTGATTATGAAAAAAAAAATATAATAAACAAAAAAAGCCAGGTTGGAATTTTGCCCTATGTCTCTTCAGATTTCAAGCCTCCGTTTTCCTCTCTTCGTCTGCGGCTCTGTGGAAATTTGCCCTAATTTTGCTCTCTTTCAGCATTTCAAGCCATAAGCCATTTCTTCTCTGCCTAGAACCATTTGTCTTACTCTGCCTTAGAAGCCGTTTTCTTCTCTGTTTGTAGAAGCCGATTTCTTCTTTGCCTAGAAGCCGTGTTCTTCTCTAGAGAAGTCGTTTCTTCTGCTGCTTAAAGCCGTTTTTCCTTTCTCGTTCCGGACCGACCTTTCTCTAATTAATAGGCGTTAGAAACCTATACAAGGGGCAGCAAAACCTTTTAACTAGTTGGGTTGCTGATACGGGATCCTCTAGTAGCTGCGAACCAACATCCAGCCGAGAGAGGGCAGCCTTTAGAAGCAACAGGTTGGTCGTAGATCAAGAACGCTTCGCGTTTTCTTATCTTCTTCCCGCCCTAGGAGTAGGAGTAGCACAAAAAGAGGGATTAGCATTATTGACCCAATGATAAACCACTAACAGCTTCCTCGTTGGGGCTCCGCACTGGCGAAAAACGCTTCTACCGAGTTTCTCCATCGCTTGCATCTCAAATCTCTGCGGCTGTTTCATTTTTCTCGCATCGCTCTCTGTAAAATTTGAATCAGTATGGATTTCGTTGGGTGTCTCTTGTTGCCATATTGAGGTAGTAGATTGACCTAAATTTGGTCCTCTTCACATTTCAAGCCTAGAAGCCGCTTATCTTCTCATTCGTCCCAAGGCACCTCATCGGTTGCATCTCAATCTCTGCGGCTCTTTCATTTTTTCTCTCATCCGTCTCTCTCCGAGGAATTTTAATAAGTTATGGATTCATTGGTCTCTCTATGTTGCATATTTGAGTTAGTAGATGCCTAAATCACGAACCTAAATTCTTAATCCAAAATCTCAAACTGTCGGTCAACTTGGATCTCCGGAGTTCAAAGTTAGTGTCCCATTCAATAATTGACTTCTTTGCGTTTGCTACATTATCGATGCGAGAAAGTAAGAGAAAAAGAAAGGAAAAATTTTGCAACCAAATTTTTTCTTTAATCCTTGCAATACAGAAAATTGCACTTTACCTGCAAACTCATGATTCATTGCTTAATCGATCTGATTATATTTTTGTAATTTTTTTTTAGTTTTTTTTCATTGCTCATTTGTATTATTTTAAATTAAAAAATAATTGTGAAATTGTCATATATACTGAAAAATTAATTTAATAATTGTTTAATTGTTGCTAGAAAACCAGGAGAGGAAAGAATGAAAGGGGAAATGGCATACTAAAACCCTAAAGTTTTCTTATGGTGCATTGGCTTGAGCATTTAGCACAGAGTAACAGAGTTATCCTCTTTTTTATCTATTAGTATTTTTTGGACCCTTAAACCTTAAATGGTTAAAACTATTCGTTATGGTTTTGATGAATCATCTAAGTAGTGAGATGATAGTTAAGAAGAAGAATTCTGTATTTGTACATTTTTAGGCTATTATCTCTTCATATTATTTTGAAAAACGCAAACGCTTATAATTATATTTAAATATCTCCATCTCTTTGAATAAGTTTGTAGCATGTCTGATTATAGTATACCAACAAAGAATTGTCTAAGGTTTGAGTGAAGAATGAAGAATTTTTTTCTTACCTAGTATAGGTCAGAGCTTATAAAAAACGTTGGGGGATTTTCTTTCCTATTGAAGTCTATTTAGTTCCATAATTCCAATGTTTTTGGTGTATATATATATATATGTTCTGCAGTATTATGTCGAATCGGACACAAAATCCTCCTACTTTACTAGATATTGTTGTGATGTTCTGTCTTAAAGTTCCAAGTATTGACACGATTAGATTATTAGCATAGGTAAGTAGTAGTGTCAAATTGGGTAGCACTAAAGTAGTTGGAGAGAGAGCGTGTTATGCTTATAAAAATGTAACTATAATATATAAGTAAAGGGAATGATAGGGAAAATAGTTAGAGATTTGTTTTTTTTTTTCCTTTTAAAGCCTTTCTTAGTTTTAATTTAATGATTTTTTTAATCTATTAATTTTAATCTTTTAATTCCATTTAAGTTTTACATTTCTCATTTTTGTTTTTTATTTTTATTATTATTTTTAGTTTTGTTTAGGTTATGTAGTATTTATCAGTCCAAGAGAAGAGAGAAGCTCGTCTTCATAATCTTAGTTCAACTGACCGTTTGTTTATTAGTGCCTATCTTAAAATAATCTTACCGTTGACAATGTTTAGAATAATCAAAAGGAGCAAGAAAAATTATTTTTTCAGACTTTAAAGTTACATTTTTTGTATATACATTTTTTAAAATATAACTTTTTGTATGGGAAATGAGTATATTGTGAGATGAAAATAACTTGTAAGATCACATTCAATATGCATTATTGTTTGTTCAACAATATAAATTTGTGATTTATTTCAATAGGTTATGGATGCCACAAATAGAATATACTGTTATATTTTCGTGGGAGGCAAACTTGTCCAAAAAAATGATGGCCTTTGGGAATATGTTGGTGGAAGAAGCAAAGGTATTCACATTTATAAAGGAATGACATTTGAAGAATTCACTCAGAAGGTCTTAGAAAAATTCGACATTTCCCTTCATGTGATGAGGATGCACTACACCCTCAAGTTTAACCCTAGAGTCATCCAAGATTTAGAAGATGAGGATGACTTGGATAATGTGGTTTCACACAGTGATGACTTTGCAGAATGTGAATTAGTCGATTTCTAGCCGGTGTGGGAAGCCATAGAGGCCAATTATACCGAATACACAGTTGGCACTTGGGTAATGCGTTTTCACTTGGATGTCTATTTAAAATTTTATGAATATCAATTTTACGCATTATGTAGTCTAATTTTGGTTATGAATGTAAATGCAGAGGTCCACATCCTACGTTTCCTTCATCTAATGCATCATGCGATGCAAATCCTAATACTATGATGTTATCAAGAGGTTTTGCATCGCGTTGTGTAGATACTGAGTACACCCCTTTTGGAATCGAATCGGTTTCGTGAGGCAATATAGGTTCGGGACATACATTTAAGAATGCAGATGAGTTCGGAATGCATATACCAAATGTCATTAGCTGGAAGGTTTCAATACAAGTACATGAAAAATTCACCTACCCATATTCAGTAAAGTGTTCGGTTGAGGATTGTCCTTGGAAGATAACAGCTCATGCTGTTGAAGGAAATGAAATATTGCGAGTTTATACTTACCAAGTTAATCATAATCATATAGCTCAAGATGAGTGTTCATGCTAAGGTGCGGGTTTCTTCCAAAGAGAGGGAGCTGTTGTTGTTGAAGACGTGTTTAGAACAACTCCAGAATACCTTCCTCGACAACTTTGCAAGGATTTTGAACGTGATCATGAGTTCAATTGACTTATAACCAAGCATGGCATCTTAAAGAGAATGGAAAAGAGCGTGTATATGGATCTCCACGTCGCGTCCTACGCGTATTTGCCTTGTTATGCCATAGGCTAAGGGAAATTACCCTGGAACTATTGCCGAGTACACTTCTCATGAAGGTCACTTCAAGCAATTGTTCCTTGCCACGCATTTCAATTAAGGTTCACCCGATGGGTGTCGACCGGTATTGGCTATTGATTCTTGCCACCTAAGTAGGTCCATTACAAAGGAGCTCCTTTTGTCTGCCATTTTGCATATGATGCAAGATGATGGAATGTTCCTCTCGCCTTGGGCTGTGTTGCGTAAAGAAATTATTGAGATTGTATGGTTCATTGGAAGAAATTGAAGGGTGATCCTAAGATGGTCAAGAAGTAATTATATATCAGATAGACATCAACGGATATTGCGTTAGTGTTCGGAGTTGTATGGGTTAGAAAAATCACGCCTATTGTTATCGACATGTCAAGAGAACTTTTTCAAGCTTCTTCAACAGGCAAAAACGATTAGGGGAAAGAAAGAAAAGAAGATGCCTTTGTTGCTTTTAGACAAACATTGCATATGCTCGTTGGATATAGACTTACAATGAGGCGTTTTGAAAAACTTGTTCGCGTTTTAATGGCCGACCTAGCAAGGTGGGTTGCGAGCAGAATAGTCCGGAGCATGGGCGATGTCAAAGTTCCTTAAAAAACGTTGGGATAAAATGACAACTAAATTGCAGAGTCCTCAAGCCGTGGTTAAGAGAGGAACGCCACCAAACAAATTTATACTTGCTGATGATGCACATGGATAAGCTTGTAGCCATGTTGGACACCCATATGCGTGGTACAGATAAGTGGAAGAGCGTGGTTGGTCCCAAAACAGAGGAAAAGCTAATGTCAAATATCACGAGATCAGCTCCGATTACTGTGATGCCTTATTGGGTGGGACGTTCAAGGTTTTTACTGGAGAAGTTATTTGGTTGTGGATATGCAGCAACATAAGTGTACATGTCTAACATGGCAAATGTCCGGTTGCCATGTGCACATGTAATGTGCCTGTGATCCGTACATTGAGACACGATGTGTATGACTATATCGACCCATGTTTTAAAGTCTCCACCCAACAGTTGATTTACTCCGGGTGAGTTTCAACCATTACCAACATCACAACATGCCTAAAGTTTGTGAGGCTGGGAACTTTGCAAGATGGCCAAGGCAACGTATTTCCTAGTCTCCAACCCCCGCAAGTGAGACGTCCTCCAGAAGACCCCGACAAAGGCGTATTGAGTCACAATTTAGCCATAAGAGAGCTATTCATTGCTCTCGAATGCAATGGCATAGGTCACAATCGGTCTAAATGTAATAATCCATTGCGTGACATGTTCATTTCTTTGCTTGTAAGGTTTTCATTTCGTGTACGCTCCCTCATTGTTCCATTATTTGCTTTATGGTGATAGGGTTGTTGCTTTTTGAATGTCATGTATTGTCCTTATTATAGACACGATGCACTACCTTTTCATTTATTTTTTATAAGACTACTTTTTTAATTTTCATGATTTGGAGTTGCTTTCATTACTGATTTAATTTTAAATTGCACTTTCAATGTGGTATCCTTTAACTTGATGTATACTTTCACTTCCCTATTTTTAAGTATGTCTTACTCACATCATTTGATGCGTGCATTTTTCGTATCACTTAGCTGAACTTTCATAGTATTGTAACTATACTTGCTGTCTAGTTATTCAGTTGGTCAGTTTATCTGTGCATTTCATCCGACTTTTCTATGCCAAATGATGCAGTTATAATATTAACAATGGCTGGTAATGGCTTAGATGGTTCTGCTCCCAGTTCACTCCCACTCTCGGTATGGTTTCATCATACTTGCTTATCTTTGTTGTTTTTTGCTTTGTTCCGTTGCCAACCTACTATTTGAGCCGTTTCGCTTCTCTAGTACAGTGCCACAATAAGTTATAATCTATAGTCATGCAATTTTAATGTATTGTCAGAACATAAATCATAATGCATGTTGGTAATCAAAATGGGTGAAATTTCATTTTATGATATTTTTACATATTTGAATTGGTGTGAACAAATTACTCCCTTGTTTTATATATAATCTGAAATTAATTTTAATGAAATTTTTCATTTTCAAATACCTTTTAAGTTAGTAATATATATATATATATTATGCATGAAATTAAGAGATTTCTTCATGTCCCTTATATAGTTAGCATGTATCAGTTATGTTGGAAACTTCTCTAATATTGAAGTTTTACATTCAACGTTTATTTATTAAATACTATTATATCAGCTTTGTAAGTTGTCGGGTAATATTTGTGTTCAATTCTTTCTTTTTATATATCATGTAGTATTATCATATTTAATTTTTTTCTTTTATAGTCTATTCCGTACATTTTTACTGTTATTGCCTATTCTATCTCGCCTTATTCATAAATTTTCAATCCTCCCTCTTAACAGGATATCTCACTGTTAGTAGCACCCAACCCCATCTAATGTCTTACCCTGCTGTATATTATTTCTAAATACAAGCAGACAAATCTTTGTAACTTTGAGAAATGACAGCTTTACTTTTTCACTTATTTTATTGCATGACCAACTGCAAGAATGTTGCTATTCCTAACATGTCCATGTTTTCAAACATTGCATGCAGGGCACATCAATGTTTACACGATGCTCAGCTGCAAGATTTAAGAAACTGTGCAACCGTTTACCCGAGGCAAAAATTCAGGCCATAAGAGACCTCCAATTTGGAGGTCTCTTAAACTTAAACTGCACAGAGGTGCGGCACAACCTTTGTATCTTTCTAATCCAACATTTCAATGTTGGATTTAGACGGATAGAGTTCTCAGCCCAGCAACACTATCCTGTTACAGCCAGCGATGTTGGCCTCATTTTGGGCCTCCAACAGAAGGACGGAATTTGCCAGGTCACCTCTACTTCATCAAATCATCCATTTGGGCCTATTCGGGCATGCGAGGAGAAACTCCTAGACTTACCTGTAGGCGAGGAGTTCCGTAGAGCCTTCATTTTACTACGCATGTGCCACATTGTTGGCCCCCACGTCTAGGCTCAATGGTTGCCGTAACTTGTGGCATACCATCATGAGGATGGATTCCGAAATGACATTAATTGGGCCCAATTTGTGCTTGACCAACTGGTTGAGGGTATTAGGCGATACCAACAATCTAAGACCTCTTGGGTACATGGCTGCGTTTTATTTCTTCAGGTAGTTAACTTATTCAGTCTTTCTCTTCCATTTTGTTATCTAATTTTATTGCCCAACATATTCACATTTGCCTACTGATGTTTCTATTCATTTTGCAGCTGCATTATGTCATAAAATTCCAAATTCCTTCAGTCCAAGTCCCCATTTACAGTGCCCCCAGCATTGGCATGGACTGATGATTTGATTAAGCGACGACTAGTCGCTGAGATAAAGGAGTTTTGGAGCATTCGGACATGCTGAGATTGATTTTGTATGTTATGCATGCATAAATATATTGTCATTACTAGCATAACACTCATTATTTATGTACTAATCTTCAGTGCTAATTATAGGCGTCCCATAGATCTCCAACCGTTGAGAGAACTCCGGAGCCAGAGACTAATGTGGACCATGACACAAATGTTGATGCTGAAAATAGTGATGTAAGCTGTGAATTTTTCATAAACTTGACATCAATATGTTGTTGTCACATTTTGTTCTCCAATATTGACATCAATTCATGTGATAGGAAATATGGCATCAATATCATGATGCAGAACGCGCAATCGACCAATATCAACGGGGCATTCAAGAGCAGCTGAGAATAATGCGTGGCCTTATGCATAAGTTAGGGACTCGCAGACATAGTGGGGTAAATTCAAATGCGGGGGGGTCCCTCTAGCTATGCACCAGCCAGCACTCCCACAGCCGATGACCATGCATTTCCTGGTGATGAGTACATGGCTTCGCATGCTGCATACCATGTGCTAGACACACCAGATCGTGTTGTCGCCCCTGAGTATGAGTTGCAGCCCAGTGTACCCATTAATGTAGTAAGCGGTAAGTGATAAAATTTATGCAAACACCCATATGGTTAACAACCCATGTACCCAATCATAATGTATACCTTTGCTGACTAGTTCTAAATCTCGTATTGCAGATGGTGAAGAACAACCACAAGGTAATGTTGTCCCCACAAATAGAAACGTCCGGAGACGTCGAGTGCGTCGCATGGCTCCAAACCTGTTGTCCCCATACATATCCCAACCACAAACGAAACAATCTGCCATCAAAATCGACCTAAAACAAGGAGCTGCACTGGTATTTGGAGACGATTTGGATGCAAGGTAACATACTTGAGTGACACTCCTTTAATTTATGATAGTTAAAACAAAAAAACTAAATTATAATTTTTTGTAACAGTGAGGAACTAGTGTCTATGCATGACACTATCCTAACCAGAGGCAATTTGGGCTGCTTCCAAGGGAATGGGTGGATAGGAAACGACGTTGCATATCATTTCTTATCCCTCTTTATGCATTATTTTAAGTTTGAAATTGAAAGTGTGGTTCTAATATAATTTGTTGCTTACACTTTTATGATATACGAAATCAGGTCGTCGATGCCTACTGTAGATTGTTGCAGTATCAACATGAACCGAAGTCGAAACTTTTTCTATCCCCGTACATAGCTGTAATGATGACTATTCCATTAAATCCTTGCTTATCTTTATTTTTTGTCTTGAACCACGCATCACCTACAATGAGAAACCTGATATTATCCCGTATCTAACATGCAGGAAATGGTAATCCACTCCCAGGCAAAAAACTTAGTTAGGGAGGCAGTTATTGGACGCTTTGAACCACATCTGTATCAGATTGATATTCCATATGTCAATGTTAACGAGGTGGATTCATATGTTTAATGCTTGGATTTGTATTTTTATTGCATGATTGTACAATATTTAGATGTTTGTTTAATGGCAGTCTATTGGTGCAGGTCTTCTTACCGGTTCTCATAAAGAACCATTGGACATTGTATGTATATGACCTAGAAAACAGGAGAATCCAACTGCTAGATTCTCGTCCTGGTAGAAAGAAGACAATGTTGAGTGGAGTCCAACAAAATCTGGTAAAGTAACAAGCAACAAGTAATAACTTGATAGGTATGTCTTCCCATTAAAATTTCATTTGTTGCGTTAATAAATGTTTCAGGCCAAGGTTGTCCTGTGGTTGGCTGCCCACAAAAAAGATGTATCACCTTATGATTTGAGGACATTCAATTTCATCACACCTGATGTACCCCTCCAAACTAATGAGTGAGTGTTGACGTTCGCAGTCCGGGATATTGTATAAGATTGCAATTTATTTGAAGTTCATCTCTTATTTATAATTCCACACTTAATAACGTTTTGGTTTTTATATTGACGTAGGCACGATTGCGGAGTTTTTGTAATGAAATTCATGGAATTGTGGTCAATGGGGGGGTTCTCCAAATCAATCGATGTGGTACATTGGAGGAATTATCTTTGACTATCTCATTAATGTTAAAATAGTTAGAAAAAACCTAATTAATATATTTGCTGATTTGTTGCTATCAACGTGAATGAACGCAGGGGAAATTGAAACATTACAGGTTGAAGATCATGGGGAGTATGTTGTTCTCAGCACAAAATGCACACCGAGACCGTGTCCGGAGAGATTAAAGGGGATTGTATTTTGTCATAAAAGTGTATAAAAATTATCACATTTGTATGTAATTTATGGTGGACATATGCGGAAATGAACACTGGGATTATGGGATTAGTCAGAATTTTATTGTTTTTTGACTTAAGTTGCTTGTCAATGCATTGTAAAGCATTTTGGTGCCTATCATCTTGTATTAATACCAGCAGAAAGAGGTCTAAAAGCTTGCATATTTTGTGTACATTTTGCGTCTTCTCAGTGTATAGCAGCCCAAAAATTATACTGACTAACCTCTAACCTGGATGACTACTTAACTGGTTTGCCACAAGGTAAGTTGCCCATTCAATTCTTTCTAGTGTTGATGGGGAAGTATAGATTTGAGGCCTTCCGGAAGTGCCTTGTCCTGCCCTGAGAGTCATATTCAATAATTGGTATATAATAAGATGACTACATTAATCAATCATAGTCCATCCGGGCAGGACTTGAAGGGTCATATCCCTTTCCCTTGGTTACATGACCTCATTCATGAGCACACGACTGCACCAAAGAATATAAACTACTATGCCCTCTTTCAGTTGGAAAATCAATCTGTACGAGTCACCACAACCTATGCCTTTTGGCAAAATTAGCAGATCACCACTCCATATGCTGTTCTGGCTTATTGAGAGTGAAATGAATTGAATCACGAGACCTCTAATTATAGAACTTGAACAATGAGAAGGGATTTATATGCACCAAAGGAACCCAAGATGGTTTCAATCTAACGAACAAAAGCAACTTTTTGGTCATGGTATCATCCAAAGTGAGGGGATAGTAAACATTTCCAGTCAAATCTATACTTTTGCTCAATGGAATTCGACCGGTCGAGGGTGTACTTGATGCAGGGGTCAACCGGTCGAGCAGTACTTCAGCCGGTCGAGCACACCCTACTGGATGAGAGAGAATGCATTTTTGGCATCCTCGTCCGGACATAGACCGGTCGATCAGTTTCGGTCGACCGGTTCATATTCATTACAACCACCTACTGGATGAGAGAGGGTGCATTTTGGCACCCTCGTCCGGCCCTAGACCGGTCGATCTGTTCCGGTCGACCGGTTAAAGGAGGATTAGACAATTTCAAATTTTAAAAAAATTTCTTAGTTTTATTTAAAATACCAAAATGTAATATAATTAACAAGGGGGTCAAATTAAAGTACGAGGTTATTTTTAAATTTGCACGAAATCTTTGTATGCCGGCTTATGTCATGGAAATTGGATTGGGCCGGTCTCTAAAATGGATATTTTTCTTTTTCTACTTTAGTTATTTTGAGAATTAGGAAAATTGATGATATTTAGGGCATAAAATGAGAAAAATGAGGGGGACAAAACAAAAAATAATATAAATAACTAGCAGCAATTATGAACATAATGTTGATTTTAATTCTCTTTATTTTTTTTTCATTTCCTTTTTTTTTTTGGTCAAATTTTTGAAAGGAAAAATGGTTGTTCAACTTGAAAAGAACTTGTTCACACGGAAATCCTATGTACAGCTTGATCGAAAGTTCAATATTGGGAATGAAAACCCAAATCTACTTCTATCAAGAATTCAAACCCAACCCCATGCCCATGAATTTATGAATTTCCATCTACAAAATGTACAAGAGAGAAAGGGGGATGATCACATTCTCTGCTCTGACCACCCCCATTTATGGACACCTACTGAACCATTGCACTTCGTCCATGACCCGGACCAAAGGGAAGCTATAAAAGCTATAAATCAACCTGCAATAGAAATAGTGAAAGCTGAATTAGGCCAAGTGAATAAATTGAAAATAGTAAGATCAAGATCAAGAAACATATGCACTGAATCAAAAACTAATTTTAAGAAGTCAGGCCACTTTGTAGATTGTAAACTATCATAATCAATCAAATATCCATATGCTAGCACTGGCAGAGGTTTTGCAATACATTTTCAAAATCAACCTTTCCCAAATACCAAATGGAGCTGTAATTTCTTAATGCTGCCGGATCATAATGGCCCACTAAAGCAACTACAGTAAGTCAATCTTACCTCCGTCTGAACTTTTCAGTAGAGCTAAGGGATGCTGGCTTGGAGCGACAAATAACAGTCTCTTAACTGATCCTCTATGTTACCATGAACCCGGTTCAAGGCTTCTTCTCACTCTTCTTCATCTTTTTTTTTTTTTTTATTCATTTTACTTATAATATTTTGCATATCTCTATGTAATACTTTCTACTTCAAACATTAGTTAGAACTTGTTGGCCCTTCAAAAAAATTTAACAATTTAATAATTAAATAATTAAAATAGACCAATAAATTAGGTCAAAATAATAATAATAATAATAATCTAGTATCCAAACAATATAATAATAATAATCTAATAATAATAATAATAATCTAGTATCCAAATAATTAAAATAGACCAATAAATTGGAAACATCAGGATCCACCCTAATTACAAGTTTTGTTTTTTTTTTAAAAAAATGTTTTAAAATGAATTATCTTTCACAAAATACTATAAATAATTTTTAAAAAAGTTTTAAAAACATTTACTAAATTTTGTTGAACATTTTATCATTTTTCAAATACAATTTTTAAGTTAAAAGTATTTATTTTTTTAAATACTGTGAAAGGAAATTTGTAATAGTGCTGAGTTCGTACCCTTGGGCTTAATTATTCAAGTTTTAATAGCCCTGCAGACCCGTTAAACTGCAAGATAATTGCTCCTGTGGCTCAATATCCGCATGCGTAACATTCAAATCATTATGATCAGTATCTTAAACTTTTCTTAAAATTTTCACCAAGAAGTTAATTTTTTTTATATATTAAAAAAATAAAAATAAAAGAAGAAAATGTGAAGATTCGAAGACTTTAAAAGTTTTCTAAGTAAAGAATTTAAGATTTTGTTTTCAAAAATCTATAGATCTTGAAAAAGTCTACGTGTTTTAGAAGATGCCTTAAATCCCAAATTAATACCAATAGAATAGTTTTGTTTTTTCTACAATTTCATAAATCAATCAAAATCAGGATTTATTTCACATAAGAAAAATTTGTGGATGATAAAATTGGGGTCTAGAGATAAAGCAAATATCATGAAAGACTTTTAATTTCCAAGCAGACTTCTTTCATGTGCTTCCATCAAACCCGAAAGGAGACAGCTGTGTAAATAGTTACCACATAGCCAGCTAGCAAAGTTCTTCTTTGCTATGTAAGTTACTCAAAATAAATAGAATGCCAATTCAAAGGGCCATTAGTGGCTATTGTACCATGACATTTTGCATCATGTCTAAAAATGTTGCAGCGGAGAGATGAGTCACCAGTGTTGATGCATGACCAACAATTGTTTTGTTGTGATTTGTTATCATTTTGAATTAAATATATTTTTTCCTTGAATTTAAATTTCATTATATTCATATTTATTTTTATAAATCGAATAAATTCTTCATATACAAATATTAATAATCAAATAGGCTAAATAGACAAAGGAATTATAAAAGGTATTAACTAAAGAACCTTATATTTTCTGATTTCTATTTTTAAAAATAAAATTTTGTTATGTACAAAATAGAAACTTTTATAAAAGGTATAAACTTAAAAACCTTATATTTTCAAAAATTAATTCTAAAAAGTGCAGAACACCATGGAACATGTGACTGAGTCAACCGGTTCATATCCGGTCGGCCGGGGGTGACGTTTAAAAAAACCATTCCGCGCTTAATTTCTCCCAGTGTTTTCGGCTGGTAGTCGAAGGGATCCCGCCGATTGAGCTGCCACACACCCACTTTGGACGCGATTCCAGCTGTTGCAACCCTTCGGAGTGCGTTTTGAGGGGTGCGGCTTCACATTTCGGACCTAGGGCGTGAGGTTTGGCAGTGGTCCTCCTTCATCGCGCGTCACAGGCTGGTTCTCTTCTCTTCCCGCGCGCGTCACAGTCTGGTTCTCTTCTCTTCCGCGCGCGTCACAGGCTCTTTCATTGGCCTTGTTTTGACATAGGGGGGCCCTTTGTAGTGTTTCATGGCGCCTAGGAGAGCTAGGGGTGCGTCGAAGGCACTGGGCAAGCGCCCTGCTCAGGCTTCTCAGGACGGTCAGGCGGAGGCTCGGCGAAAGGCGAGGTTCGACACCGGCCTTTTCACTTCGGTCGAGGAATACCAGAGGTACAAGCAGCATTTCGTCCAGAGGAAGGTGGTTGCAGGGAGAAATATAAATTTCGGCCATCTACAACATTTCGGGTTTGAGAGGCTCTTTGCACGCATGGGGTGGCTGCCATTAGTCACTATATCAGAGCCCATTTTTCCGACATTAGTCAGGGCATTCTATTCGCGCATGACATTTGGACATGGCGGACCGATCACTTCCACCGTTAGAGGGCGTCAGATCCATCTGGACCCGGAGAGCATCTGCCGCATTTTGGACATTCCTCCTGGTGACTCCGAGTATATGATTGCCAAGGCCTGGCCGACAGTGCCGGGTTTCGATGCGAGAGACGCGATTTCAGAGGATGTGCGGCCTTGCAGATGCCCCGGGGTTGGGCAAACCATCGGCCCATAGCCTGACAGTGACCTGCCGAGTCCTTCACCACATGATAGCGTACATCCTCCTACCACGTGGCGGTCATCGAGATGAGGTTTCCTATCTGGAGGCATTCCTGATTGATTCGATAATGACGGGGAGACGTAATTGACGTCGGTATGTCATGATGATGCACAAAATGATGGCAGCTGCGAAGAGCCCCAAAAACGCATTCTCCCATAATGCCGCTTCATGACACGTGTTCAAGATGCGGGCGGTGTTTGAGCAGGGAGCAGGAGCAGGCGCCCAGCAACTTATGACACATATGATAGCAGTCGACTGGCGCGGTATGAAGTGGAGAAGCCCAGATGGGTCATGGGATTACGAGGCCGATCCACCAGTGACCACCAACCACAGCAGGGAAGACGAAGAGGAGGAGGAGGAGGAGGATTGGCGGAGAGGAGGGTGGGGTAACAGCCTCAGAGCCGATTTTGAGCATAGAGAGCGCTGAGTTTGATATCCCTGACACGCCAGATCTGGAGGTGAACACATTGACCCGACTATTCAGATGGTGATACTGAGACGGTTACACAGCGGGACCATCTGGTCAGCCATTCATTTACTGGCCTCATTTACCACCCATACATCACCTTGGCCAGGTTCCTGACGCCGCTGAGCATGCGCCTGGGATGGAGTTGTCGTGACGCAGATTGCCTCACTTGGACTCGTATGAGGACGCATGATCGCAGCAGGCTACGCATGAGCATATCTCAGAGCTATCGCCAAGAGCGTCAGCATGAGGAGTTGATGCGTACTCCGCGCCTGTTCCCTCCGGCCACCCTCCTGCCACCTGATTGCATGAGACCACGTAGTTTATTTTGTTTTGCTTGCAAAACTGGGGACATATATTATTTGTATTAGCGATACGTAATTTAGAGGTTGTGTCAGCTTATGCAAAATGTTTGATTCGTTTAATTTGGAATCAATATATATATATATTATTATATGCTATTTACTTTATTATATGTTGTTTAGTAGTATTTACAAGATCGCCAACTCATCTCATCCATATTAGTCATGTCATTGCATTGTTTAACAAGTTCATTTTCTTAGATCAAATATAAGAAAAAAAATTCCATTCTCTCATGAAATGTTAGTTCTCAAAATAGTTTTAGAACTGATAAAATTTTTGAAGCAATACCTTTCAAAAATATTTACATATTTGCATATTTTGTGTCTCTTGTAATAGTGACATGGCATAAAATTTTTGAAGTCATCAGTACTAAATTCTCTCTC
>JBAPGN010001574.1:0-20018 GCA_037355405.1 Vitis amurensis | reverse complement strand
AATCAAAATTTGGTCTCAAATGGGATCATTCAATTGATAAAAATGTTGCTATAGTTAATTTATTATAATATAAAGTTTTTATTGAGTTTAATAACAATATTATCTTAAAAATATTGGATTGGATATTAGATTGAAATTGGCTTACCACAATTTTAGTTTAATTTGAAATTTATTTTACTAAGGTGGTATTTATTTTTTTATTAAATAGAAAAATTAAAACATTTTAATTTTTTCTATTTAGTCCAAAAATAAATACCACCTAAGTTTATATTTATTTAAGTTAATTATAGGTAGAAAGATCTTTGACCGTGAAGTTTCATCATTAGAGACCAAATAAATAGATGGTGATTCAAACAGAAATTTCAATTTTCACTTATAAACAAATAAAAATAGATGGTGTTTGCTAACTTTCTTTACCACCACATAATTTCTTCAGAAAAAAAGGGAGACAAACTTGAGAAAATGAAGATGAATAGCCTGGTTCATGAAGAACTAGATCAACTCTATAAAATTAGGGCGTCAAGCGTTTAGTGTAGAAAAGGCAGGGGCAATATAAAACTCTTTGGCTCGAGTAGGTTGCAAAAACAGTTAACATAGGACATGCAGCATCTATCCAGATGTAGTCAAACCCTTAGTCTGCAGGAACATGAGCCATCACTTCGACAGGCATTAAGGCTTACAAATGCTTCTCTTTAGCCCTAAACAATATTGACAAATTTTTAATAGAAGACAAGTTTTGAACATGCATAAATTGAAAGCAACAAACAAGCTTCTTAGCCCTAAGTAGGAATGTCAATGTCTGCCACCATACGATCAAAGCCCCTCAAAGTACCTTACATGGTCTTCAAATGTCTCTCCATGCCTGATCTTGGACACGGATCCATCATCTTCAACCTAAGACATCAATTCAAATTCCCAGCACTTATTTCTTGAAAGAATAGAATTTGGGAAAGAGCAAAATAAAATTTTAACTAAATGCATGAGGCATGCTGGAAATTTAGTGGCAGACACTATCACGAATTTTGTCGCTATCATTGATTTATGGCAAGATGAGTGAACCGGGCACTTTAATTCTATGTTTTCAATTTACTACAAGGAATGTTGTGATTTATAAGCAAGTGATAAAGATGATTCATGGACCCACTGAGGGACTTTCTACAAGGAAACCGATCATGAGGCCTTGAAATCATTTGATGTTACAACTAGTGAGTTGCCACGCTCTTAGGATTGCCCTTCAATGGAAATAAGATCCCTAAGCCAGTAGATATTCTTAGGAGATTGTTTACACCCAAAGAATAGCCATTAATAATTCTAGATAGTACAAATGAAGCTTGATTAAAATTTAATTAATCAATTGAATTGTGAACAGAATTATTTATAAGGACATAGTCTAAGAGATGAATCAAAATTTTGAAAATAAATAAAAAAAACAAGGTAAAAACAATTCCAAAAGCGAAACTTCCATAACCCAAGTACTCAGGTGGGCGCATCTGAGATTGTTAGATGATGCATATGCTCATGCAGTAAAGCCACCCGCATCATAACAAAAAACCAGCAGCTCCCTGAAAGGAGAACTCTAAATCAGGCAAAAATTATGACGATTATTGCAGCCTAAAAATAAATAAATAAATAAGATTTATACGGCCAATGTCCATACATCCCCTAGAAAAGACCAAGCTCATACCCTAGGTGGAGTGGAAAATTCTCTATTCCTTCACCCCAAGGAAACTGCAGATTCGCAGACAGGACCCACCACATCAAAAGTTGAAATCTGACATCAGGAAGTGGAGCAGAGACACCAGTTCTATGTGCTGCAATCAGGACAAGAGAAGCAAAACTGGTAACAAGAGTAGCCAAAAAACTTAACTGTTGTTAAGAAAGATTAACAAGAGCATTAATAATGTTCAAGTTATTAAAATTGTGTTTGCCGAACTTCATATATATATATATTTTACCACCACATTAATTCTTCAGAAAAAAAAAGTAGACAAACGATGAAAATGAAGATTAATAGCCTTGCTTCATGAAGAACTAGATCAATCTATTAAAATAGGGGTTTTCAAGCTTTAGTGAGAAAACGGCAGGGGCCAAATAAAACTCTCTTGCGGTCAGTAAGGTGGTGCAACACATGGTACATAGGGGATATGAATGTCAGTGTTTGCCACAGTTATGGAGTGTACAAATACAATGAGGCTAACCTCAAAATAAGATGACATGTGGCATGAATGTGCTCTTTGAAAGGACGTCACAAGTGCATAGCAGTTAATGTGTGCAAGAAGGTGTTCATTACTCAATGCAAGTCCTGTTTCCAGTGCTCTAAAAACCCTGACTTGTAATGGAGCTAATCCCAAATATCATGTGGGAAAACAGCTTGCATTTGCTGTTCCCAACGTGAAAAAAGGAATGAGCATCAGAATTGCCACAATGGAAATTCGCCTTTGTCATCTAGAGTGGCTCAAACAACAATTTATATTTAGTACACAGATTCTCAATTGTAGATCCATTCTTAAGGAATGAGATATGATCAATTAGTATCAATATTACTACACCAGCATATTTCAATTTGACACCTCAAGAAATCACACTTTCCAAGTACTTCATTGAAAGTCATTCAGGGAATTACACTTCATGGTACTACTAGAAAAAGGCTGTATGGACATGGTGTTTCATGGAATAGGGCCAAGGAAAACCCACCAACAACTTTCTGATGTGAAGGGCCAACAGACTCTTAAGACAGTTTTTTCTTTGAAAAAAATAAAAATAAATATCAATAACTCAATAAATTATATTAAAAAGCAGAATATTCATCATTTTTAATCACCACATGCAGCCAAAAGCAGATTCAACAACAAGAGTAGCTGATCTAATTTAATTACTTACTTGATAAGCATCGTAAAGACTAGGACGGATAAGTTCAGCCATGCTGCCATCAATCACAACAAAATTTTTTGTTCCATTAGTTTTCACTCCAATGACCCGATTAACTAAGGCAAGCAAGTCGTAGCCAATAGTGCATCTCCAGGTGCAATGATAGATTAAGAATCCGGTGGAAAAGAACCAGCAAGCCTCCCGAAACTACAGCAACAACCATTAATTGAAAAATATTAATTGACCTTTTGTTGCTTGAAAGCAATATTTGTTCAATATCTTTGGACAATTTCTCGTTATTGACCATACTCCACTAGAAAGCTTTGGTCTCAATTTCAGCATTTTGAGCATCATTTTCAATCCTTCATGAAAGAACATCCCAAAATTTCACCCAATCTCAGAAAACCTTTCAAATAACACTATCATAATTGGGACATTGAGTTCAAGCGGCTTTGTAAAGATTCAAAGTATCTATCTCAATGTAGTCACCTGTAGTCTTGCAGTGGAAGATGAGCATTGGCATCGACATGCATTAAGGCTTCTACAAACCTAGGCTAGTGATTATTCCTTGAAAAAGGAAAGCACCGATGAAAAAACCACATAACAAATTGAATAGATTTATATGGCCATATACAAGATTGGCCAACTGCAGGCCTGGCATTGATCAATATTATTCCAAAGCCGCATTATCAGCATCAAAGCCCAGATACCCACAAAACATACAATCTGATTCCCTATTTAAGCCAAAATCATACAAACAGATGCATAAATATTAAGCATGAACCAGCATCTATAATACATATATCATAAAAGTCGTGTGGAATTAAGTTGTTGAAAGCATCAAAGTATTCTAAATTAGGGGGCCCTTAACCGCCCGTATATATCATTATCGTCTAAGAATCCATCAATTTTATTTATTTATTTATTTATTTATTTATTTATTTTTTAACAAAAAAAAGTCCTTTTTGTCTCACTTTAGTGGATTTCAGCTTGGCAGCAATGTTCCCCATTAATTAAATCCCTCCTTTTCTTACATGGTCTTTTACTGCTTTCTTGTTTGCTGAACAGGAACAGAAAATGAAAGCTCAAAATAAAGGCGGCTTGTACTAGTTAGATCTAGAATTCTAAGACCCACTTATGATGTGCCAGAGCTTGGAAGGTTTCCTCACCCAGTTTCCAGATTTATAGGTATAGTTCTGTCAATAGTATTCAGTGCATTATGCACAAGGTATCAAGAATGTAAAGAAGTATAATTGCTAGCCACATATTAGAATTGTCATTTTTTCAAAAACCTATTTAAACATGGCTACTACCATTGGTGAAGATATGGGGACATTTCATGATTACTAGCACCAACACTGTGTATATACAAGCTATTTGCCTAGATTAGAAATATGATTCCTCACGGTATCTATAAGATCATCTCGAGTGGAAGGACAGCACCAGCATGATAAGTTAATCTATCCAAGACCACCTCAATATTTAGGTAACTTATTTCAAAGCCTTGAGCTCGGATTTCGTCAATGTAGTTGACCATAAGAACTGCAGCATCCCTAAATATGTCCACCTGAAAATAAGAAAAATAAAATTCAAAATTTAAAAGCTAGAAAGACTGATTGATAAAGAATGAAATAGTGAAAATGGAAAGAGACATCCAACAAGGTTCTATTAAGAGAGCAAAAACAAGATAAATCATGAGCAAAGAGGAAATAAGTATGACAGACTTCAACCAACATTCAATGAAAGAAAGTTCCATAACCAGATCAGTTAATCAAACTGTGAAAGGCTGAGAAGACACATTGCAACAAAGAAAGATTCTCAAAGACAATATTTCTATCACAAGAGGGACAACTAAATGTTGCTTACAGGAATAGGGTTTTGCCACGTAAAAACAAAATGAACTATTATTGCAAATTAGCAGATAGCATGTCCTTGTCAATTATCCAGGGAATGCACCAAATTCACATAACACATTACTGAATTGGTTGAAGATTATAAGTAGAAAAAACAGCATCTAAAATAATTTAATTCTTTAAAAAATGTTAACATGCAAAGACATAGTAATCATCAAATAACAGAAAAAGCTTTGCTTTATCAAGTCAACTTTGAAAAATCATAGTAAAAAAAAAAACGGAAGGAAGAAAGTCAATTGAGCATACCTTGTTAATGTAGACCCCAAATGGCAATGGACCCCACAAGCTTTCAGCTCATTGGAAGTGCCTTTACAGCATCAGAACCATTGCAGCTTCTTTCATTTCGAATTACCAAATTTGGAGTTCTTGTTCCCAGTAGCTACATTATGGTGGACTAATGAAAAAAATACATACATACATTAACGATTTAAGTGCAAAATGGAAGATTATGACACTGAAAAATTTCCAAAACCTACGCTTAAGTCTATTATAAAATTCACACAGGATTACAGCAAACAAGGGTCTTAACCTCCAAACCCAGATATCTAACTTTCTTAACTAGATGGCCACCAACTACTTCTTAATAAAGTTACTCTCAGCTCTGGGTTTTTTAAAAAGAAATTTTTTTTTTTTTGGAAAGGATGATTCTGGAGGATGATAGTTGAAGAGACTTTGAATCATTTCTGCTGCTAGCATTAATTTAAAAATTATGGGTTGATTGACAAGACCACAATTAAAAGCTATGATTTTTGTACTTTTTTTAGTGAGATTTTACATGATATTATTCACCAAATCCAAAATATATCATAACGCACATTTGACTTGATGGAAAACATGACCAATTAACTTGACATAAAATCAAATAAGTAGCACCAAGGACCTTTTTCTCACCAAGGCCCTTGTGTGTGTCCTTTCCCTCTTTGTATGTTTTAGCCTTATCCAAAGCAGGCTTTGGTGGCATGATTTATGAGGGACATGAGAAGAGATCCATAGAATTCATGTTTCTCTAGGACACTTAAACAATTGGAATTGAATATAAACTTGAGACTTTTTCTCAGATTGCAATATAAGTTATAAGAGGGAAGAAAACGAATGAGTGGTGGATGCGATTTGTAGGAATGAAGTTGTCTCTGTCAAATCTCTTTATCTATTGGAGGCGTCAAGGAGATCAATTCCCTTCCCACCGAGTATTTAATTGGTAATTTTCATGGGTCTCATCTAAGGCGAGCTTTTTTGCTAGGGAGCTTAGCGAAGAAAGGGTGTTGACATTAGAATCAACTTCAAAGGAAGAGGGTTGACCAGCTTCTATTTCTCTATCTGCATAGTTTGCGGTGTTCCCTTCCAATGATCAAAGAGACTCTTTTAAGTTGGCCCTCTAGGAGGACAAAAATGAAGAAGGTATGGAGAATTTGCTCTTTATGAATTTGTGTTACAATTTGGAAGGAAATAAATTGAAGAGCGTTTGAAAACAAGAAATATTTAGATTAAAAGCTAAAATGTTCATTCCTAAGTAATCCTTTAGTATGGGTTAGGTTGTAAATAAAAAAGGCTCAATATCTTTGATTAATTTTGATTGGTTGGGATCATGTTGAGGGAGAGAGTTGATTTTTATGTTCTTTCTTTTCCGGGATTGTCGTTTGGTACTTGTTGTATACTGTGCAATTTGTTGTATTGCTTTTTTCGCATATCTATAAATTTTATTGCCTAGAGAAATTAATAACAATTAACCCTAAAATGACAACAACTAAACCAAAATCATGGATGTATAAAGTTTTAGCACCCAAAATTTTCACAAGTTCCAAGATTCGTACATTTAACTAAAACCAACTCTTGAATGAATTCAATCAACAGAAAACTTTTGAGATGTCAATTGCATTTGAATGTTTTATTCTCTTCAATTCATATTACTAAATGAACAAAGCCAAACTTTGAACTGAAGGAGCAAAAGCTTTTCTATGAACGGCCCAAAACATGAACATATTTACACAACTAAAAATGAAGTAGTTAAATAGCACCAAGGACATTTCCCCTAGAGATTAAAATAACTAAAAACGACCGTCGATGCATAAAATTTTGACCACTCCAAATTCTCACATGTTTCAGGAGTTGCACCACATATTTAACCAAAACTTGACCCTTGAGTGACTTTAATCAACAGAAAACTTTTAAGTAGTCAGTTGAGTTCCATGTAGTTTTCTCGTTAAAGTCTCATAACCAAATTTACCCAACCTAAGGGCAATACCTGTTCTATGAACACCCTACAACATTACATTATTCGTAACATTAGAATTAAACAGTGACAGCACATACCTGAGGATCTACATCTGGATTGATCCTAAGTAAAACATTGACCTTCTTGCCAGCAATTCTTGCAGCTGATATAATATTATCCAAATCAAATTCACTATCAACATTGACAAAGACACCTTCTTGGGCAGCTAGCACCAAATCCTCCAAAAGCTTCCCATTCCCATTAAAGATACACCTATTCATCCAGAGATCAAGACAAGGAGTTAAACTAAACAGGGAATTGCACAAGCATAACACCAAATCAAACCCGAATAAAGAAGCAAATTAATAGATCTATAAAATCTTGTGTTAACAAATTTTCACCTCATGCAGGCCTCTCAGCCACCAAAGCAGAGATTTGAGAAAGAGCTTTTTCAAGGCCAACCAAACCTCGAATTTGCTGACTAAATATTCATTATAGTTAGACTTCGGGCCTATGGTACTATGCGTTTTCAATGCTTGGCATCTCTTGTGTTTTTCCTTGAACAGTTAAGGATTCTTTCTTGGTTGGCACGGTGCTCTTGCAGGAGCCAATCACAAGACAATTTAGCAGTTGGCTCCACTATGTAGTTCTGGATCACTTGGAAGAAGCATCATCATAGATCATTTGATGGTATGGATAGATCTTATTCAATGGTCAAGTATGTGAATCTAAAGATGGTTCTAGTGGACAAAAGGGGATGTGAGCTAAACTGTTTGGCCTTTCTTGGACCTTGCTGATATTACGGGGATTGGTTAGCTAGTTAGAATCATAGGTTTTAGTTTTCTTTTCTGTTTGTGCACTGCTTGTATGCTTCATGTTTTTATGGGTTGTGCATCCTTTTTGTTAGGTGCTTATCCTAATACGATTATCCTAATTCTTATAAATCGAACCTCTAAAGTCCACAAAAATATTTTCTATTCTACTTTTTCCAAATGCACTGGATAGAGATAAATAAGCCATCATGGGTTAAAGTTGGGGCCATCATAGGTTATTTAAAATACTATTTGATTTTGGCATTTCCCCTCTAGTCAGGGCCAGAGTGTTTTCATTAAAGTTGTTTTGTTTTTTGATCAGATTAATTAAACTGTTTCAATAATTCACATTCAAAGGCTAACTTTTGATAGGGTCGTTGCAATTTCCTTTGTGGTTTTAGAAATGTGAGAAAACCAGGAATTGAGCACGTGCTTTTTGATTTTACACAAAAGTTTAACCTATACTATGTTGTTCTACACTCATACCGAAGTCTCAATTTTTTGGTTGCATTTCCCCCTTCCTAATGATCAAACAAATAATAAGCTAATGGAGACGCCTTAATTTGCAAGAAAGCATTCATTTTTATGATTTGCCTCTTAATATAATATATTGCCCAACCTGATGCCTGGGTAGTTGAGTGGCAAGGAGTTGTTTGCGGGAGCAGGAGCTTCCATGATTCAACTTGCAAAACAAATGATGTTAAAAAAATACAACAAATAATAAAACTAATCTCCCCACTACAATAGTGATCAAACAAAAACCAAACAGGATACCACCTCTCCTAGCAGACAAGAAATAAATCTAACCACTTGTTAGTTGTTAAGTAGGAAAACTTAAAAGTTAATTGCAAATTAAGTGAGAAACTGTAGTCGTAAAAAGGCATAAGGAGAAATTGAAACACTTTACAACACCCATCATAAACTTCTAAGCACTCATCGTTCAAAAACAGAAATTGAAATGTGACATAATTCAACAACCTAGATTTTTACAACCAAACACTAAAACAGAAATTGAAATGTGACATAATTTCTCCCTCAATGCACAATGTAACACTCTTCTATCTATAATTATACCTTGTTGGATCAAACCCAGCTCGAAGAGCCAACCTCAACTCGTTCCCGCTCACCAAAACGGCACCGCACCCCAACTCCCTCAAATGCTCCAAAATCTTCAAATTATTGTTGGCTTTAATCGCATATCCAATTATCGATCTTAAACCCTCCAAAGCCTCCCTGTAAGCTTCAAAATTTCGCGCAATTTGTGGTTTACTATATAGGTAAAATGGCCTTTTCTCTACTTGGTTCATGACGTCTTGGACTCTGAGACCTTCGCAGTAGAGAAACCCATCTTCGGATTTTCTGAAACAGTGCTGAAATTTCTTGGCTTGTGCGTCTGGGGTTAAGGTTTTTGCAGGGTTTTGGGATAGAACAGCTTTGAGCGTCAGGGTTTTAGGGAGGATTGAAAGGAAGTGGAAAATGGAGGAAATGACTTTGGGTTTAAAGGGTATGTAGCGGATTGGAGAATGTGGCAGTTTGACGGCGAGAAGGTTAGGAGCCGCCATTGACGAGGAAGAAGCAGCAGCAGAGAGGACCTTTGGTGAAAAATGTTAAGGTGAAACAACAGATTCGCCCGTCAAGTCTCTAGGGGCCTGTTTGGTTGGTGTTTTCAATAACTGTTTCTGTTCTTGAAAACAAAAAACACCAAAAATTTGTTTGTTAGAAAACTTGGTTTTTCTTGGATTTTTTTTGTTGTTCTCCGTACAATCTGCTATCTGTTCCCAAAATTGCACTGTTTAAGAGAACAAAAAAAAATGGTGATTTTCCCCGTTGTTTTTTTACTGATTTACAGAACAAAAAAAAGCCATAAAGAGAACAATCTGTTTCCGAATATTTCCTACCAGTCAGCCCGCGCTACAGATTACAAAAATCTCGTCCAATTTTCTTACTATATATATACAAAAATAAGATGATTATTGGTAATCTGATTCATGATTTTGCAGGCAAAGGATTTGTGTTTTTCAGCGCCGGCTCAAAAATCGTGCGATTTGGCTCTGTTCGTGAAATTGAAATCCAATGGATCACAAAGCAAAGAGGACACCTAGAACAGATCCAAGAAAACAACAGGGAGGCAAAAAAAAGCAAATTTTTTGGTTTTCCTTGGGTTTTGTATGTATTTTCTTCGGAAATTCAAACGAAGATGAATTTTTTCCCGGGAATCGATGGCGGATGGATTTTCTGGGGAATCAAACGGGGGTTGCAAAAAAATAAAAAAATAATGATTAGATTTTAGTACCTGCGAGGATTGAGCGTGGCAGAGGAAAATAGGCCTTTTTTAGGGATTCTCTGCTCTGGATGGCAACTTCAGAAAAGGGCTTCTTGATGCCCGAGTGAGAGAAAGTGTGTGGCCCTTTCTTTGATTTTTTAAGTTTTAGTAGAGTTAATAAAAAAAAAAAAAAGAAACAAATCAATTAGGGATTCTCTGCTCTGGATGGCAACTTCAGAAAAGGGCTTCTTGATGCCCGAGTGAGAGAAGTGGGTGGCGTTTTGATTTTTAGATTTAGTAGATATAAAAAAAAAATTAAACAAATTATGAGAACAATTTTATCTCATCTTAATAGAATATACTATAATTTTTAATAAAATAAAATAAAAATATTAATAAAAATGATTTTATCATATTTGATTTATTTTAAAAAATATTAAAATATCATTTTATTTTAAATTAATTAAAATAAATGAATTTTTAAGTTAAATTAAAACTGTATATCTAAAAATTATTTATAAATTTATAATATAAATTATTAGAAAAAAATATTTATTAAATTAGAAAAAAAAACATTTTTCAACGTGTTTTACCTGTTCTAAAAAACTTTTTTATTAACTTAACCAAACATGTTTTTTTTTTAGAACAAAAATTGTTTTTCAAAATTCAATTTCTAAACACATTTTTTTTTCTAAAAACACCAAAAACTGTTTTTCAAAGACAGATTTCCAAACAGCAACCAAAACAGACCCTAAGTCTACAGGGCCCAATGATCATGCTAGACCCAACAATAACCTTTTCATGGTCTCCAAAATATGCTCTGAAAATCAATAATGAATCAGATAAATATGAGCAATGATGAGCCATAAAAAACAGAGTAAAAAGGTTCCTAAACATGAACTAAAAACAGATCACAAAACAAGAAAAGAACAATAAAGGGGAAAACATATGCTAGGGGACTAAATAGAGGATTACACCCAGTTTTACTTTTCTTTGCAAAATTTTGAAAACTAAATTAGTATTTTTCAGATTTCCATTTTAGTTTTTCAAAAAATGGAAACAATAACCAAATATGTTTTTAAACTTAAATTTCGTTTTCTCTACAATATGAAAGCACAAAACAATCTAAAAATACATGAACTAAATTTTAATAAAAAAATTAATATTACCACCATGGGTTACGATATTGATTATATGGTTTGCTATACAAGTTTTACTACGTATATCATGATCTTGTTAGGATTTGTTACCATCCTTTGTAAGTCAATTTTATCAAGGAATGTATATATTCTTAACCATTATTTTACTTTTGATACTTTTTCCAAATTATTAACATATTTGTATAACTAGATAATTTTATTTGGATGATATTTGTATAATTAATTACCATTTGTTTCCATGAGATAGAATAGGATGTATAATTGTTATAAGTTAAACTTACACCCTTATATTTGCTTAAATTTTGACATCATTTGTTTTTATTTTTAACTTTCGATTACTTTTTATGTATTGTTTAGTTCAGACTCTTAACCAAAGACTCGTACCCACCAAAACTCTCATCCTCAGGGATCTCATTCCTTCAAGGAAACTGAAAGCACTAAATTTCAAAACCAACAAACGCACAAAAGACAAATCTAAATCCAAGGGGCATGTTTTGGTTTCAGAAAGTTCGAGATAATGCGAAGAAAAAAAAATAGAGAAGAAAGAAAAAATGAGAAAAATAAAAAAATAGATTTTAAGTCGATAAATTATTGTTTTCAAACTTGGAAACTTCTCATTGTCTAGACTTTTCTTACATATCTAATATATATTTAGATTGCATTTATCGAAATTCTAAAATCCGCATCCCTTATCTATATAAATATAGAATTATATTAAAACTACATATAACTAGAAGGAAATAGTTTTATTTGAATTCAAATGCCATAATAATTTTACATCATACATAAACATGAGAAATCAACAGAAAATTACAGTAGACCAGTGCTTCCAAAGGATTGTTAGTTTGAGGGTGAGCAGTAGTAGTGTTGGGGGAAAATTACACCAAATGCTGTTGTTGCTGGTGGTGGTAGGTAGGGTATGAAGCCTGCTATTGAGCCATTGCTGCAATTTGAAGTGTTGGAGGGGCGACACCACCAAATGTTTTAGATAATATTTGAACTGTTTATGATACACCTCATAGCATTCTTACTGCTCCTTATAGGCATGATTACTAGAGGGAACCTGATACACAGCAGATAAGCTCTCAGTTTCCAGTTTTTCTTCTTCAACATCATGGAAGAAAAAGGCATGATATAGATAGTCCTTTTCCAAATTATGCATGTGACATAACAACAAATTCTACAATAAAAAAATTAGTTTAAAAGAATAGCTTATTAGTAGTTTTTAAGCATGTGAGGGACATCTCTCTGCCTTCTTTGTTTCTTGGACCAACCTCTTTGATACCTTATCTACCAAGGTAAATGTTTTAACTTCACCAAACCTGTCCATATGTTTAGTTCAGATATGTGTACAATTGTATTGACAGATTTTAGAAAAAAGCTCTAACCTCTATGTCACTTGTAGGAGCTGCATGCTGGTCATTCAATAGCCTAATCAATGAAAAATAATGGATGAAGTAATACAACACCAACAAAAAGTAAAACTATATTTAATAGTTAAAAGTAAAAACTGCATGCTGCTGATTCAATAAAACTGTAATTCATTTCAATACCAATTGGTTCTCTTTTTGCAAGATCCATGTCATAGCAACTAATAACTATCCAAAGCAAATAGGGGTCGGGAATGCCATGCAGAAAATACAACCAATGAATGGAGAACAACATGAAAAGCACCCTACAAAATATTCTGAAAGAAAAAAGGAAAATTATTTCCATAATTTAATTTTAGCATTACATATTTTAGTTAGAGCCTTTTTAATGCTTTATTAGTTCTCATAGTTTATTTTTTTGTTTAAAAGGCTATTTAAGGTTTACGTGTTGAGGCTCACCACAAGGACTGACTCTACAAATTAGCCTTCAGGCTATAGGCTCCAAGTCAACTCCAGCTCCAAACATAGAATGCTAAGAAGAGAAATCAAGAAAAGAAAGAGAGGACAATCTCGATACCACTGGATGCTTAAGTTCATTGACAGCATGCATGCCTGGTGTGCTCAACAATTGCAAACCATATGAAAGCAAAGCCCTTGTTCTTCTGAGTAAGGGTATTCCTCAATTGCAGATGCATCATGAGCAACAACATTTAATCCCTGAAACCATTCCAAACAATAAAAGGCTACTACGAGTGCTATGGAGCATGTGTGAGAAATAGAATTGATCCTACTAACATTAGTAAATTCTCAAGAATATGTTTAGCTTCATCAGATTATGTAGAAAGGAAGAGAAGAAGAAGAAGAAGACCTTCATCAGATTATGTAGAAAGAAGAAGAAGAAGAAACCTATGTCACCAATAACTTTTTATAACCCGGAGTTTTTTATGGAATTCAACAAATGCCTTTGTCATTAGCTCCTCTGCTTTCCTCAGCTCCTCCTTGCTAAATGACAAGTTGGATGTTGAAGTGGAGACAATGCCCTTCGAAGTTGATATTGGAGTTTCTGGTTCCTAAGAATATCCCTTCTATGACAAAAGAAAGGAAAACCAAGGGACAAATCAAAATTTAGTACTTTTTTTCATCATATTTCTTCAATCCCGTTCTTGCTTTATATATAAAGGTAAGAAATTTAAAATCTGTAGGGCATGATTGAGTCTTTTCTATGAAAATAATTTTTAAAATTAAGTTTCTGAAAATCAAAAAAATAAAAAATAAACACAGATTTTGAAATTTTTTATTGAAAATATGTTTGCTAAGATCAATTTCACATAGATGTTTTACTAGATGGAAATTTTGTTTGTTTATATAAATTAAAATTAATTTTGAAAAAAAAAAAAAAAGAGACAAGAACTTGTCTCATTTTTAAACTAAGTTTTTCTTATTAATTTTATTGTTTTTCTTATAAGAACTTGCATCATATTAAATATTTTCCATGTGGGTGACTACATAGAAAATGCATCAAACTTAAACAATAAACCAATTATCAAATTTGTTAAATATAAAACTGAATAATAATAATAATATAGATTTCTACGACTGAAATGAAAATCTGAGCAAACAATTTCCCCCTTACTAGGCCTTCTGCCATTGTCCTGATGATCAAGCCACCTCTCTGCTGGGCCAGAACCACCACCTCCTGCTGTCTAAACCCCACCAGTGATTCTCCACCTTGATCCGAAGAGCAATGAGAGCATCCATTTGCTTGTTCAGCTCCTCTGCCTCCTTTATCACTTCCTCCTTCCCCTTATAGAGCTGGATTATACTATGTTATCTTATTTTTTTTGTACTGTTAAATAATAAGATTGCTATTCTTTCTTGTTTTGTTATTTGTGATATTAAAGAATAGAAATAAGAAAGAAAAAAATTCTGTTTCCCCAAAAAAACCCAATTTTGTTATCTGAACCTCCATCAATTCTAAAAAACTGCAGAAAAAAAATTCCATCAATTTATTGACCAAAATACAGAAAATTCACAAACCCTGAGAGAAAATTTAGGGGAAAAAGAAAAAACTAGTTAGGAATTTTTTTAATTAAAATTTTCAATTATCATAAAAAATATCTAATTGGTTGACAATCATTCCCATTGCCACTACAGACTAAACTACCATTAAACCCCAATCCTCTATTAGATTGCTTAGAATATAGAGGAAGAGAAGGAAAAACAAAGTTTTAAATCCTAATTTCCAAATTCCAGCAATAATCACAAGCCAGTTAACTTTCAAAAATCCAAAACCACATGACTAATAAATATTCAACGTTGTTGCTTCCAAAAATCAAAACTACACAACTAATAAATATTCAGCGAGAAAAAGAAAAAAACATGATGCTTAGATTTTCCAATATCCCAAAACCTATAAAGCAGATAGTACGCCAAATTAAAAACTAAACTTGAAAAATCATGATATATAACACTTTCTTTCCATTCTGTAGCTTTATCATGTTTTAAGCAAGTTGAAGACAACCCAAGAAGTATTATTTCATATGGAAACAGAACTTGCTAATGCTAGAGAATCTGAATTCAAGGCTATGACACAAGCAAAGCTGATGGAAACAGCTGCCAACATGGAAAAAGGCAAGACTGATGAGCTTCTAAAGCATGTCTCAGAGTTCCATGAAGTTATTCTTCATTCAAAGCTGGCTGCTATTGAAGCAGAGAAAGAGAAGTCTGCAGTTCTATGTGAGAAAGAGGCAGAGTTACAGTTAGTGACAGCAACTTTGGCTCAAGCACAGGAACAGCTAGAAGAGTTGAGGAAACAAACAGAGATAGTGCAGTTTCTGGAAAATGAGCTACTGGCTAAATCGGAATTTATTGAAACCCTGCAATTTGAACTTAAAGAAGGCAATGAACTTACTGTGTATCTGCAAAAGCTGCTTCTGATGCCATCAACAATTTAAACAAGCTATAATTAGATTTTGAAAGGCAGGAAAGAGAGAACTCAGAACAAGCAGTATCCATTAACTCACTGGAAATGGACCTTAATCAGTTTAAAATAAAGCTTAAGAATGCAAATGAGGAGGTAGGGCGTTTAAACTGTGATGTTGAGATGCTTACAGGGGAATTAGAGAGGACAAAAATAGAGGTGGATGAGATTAGAGGAAGGGAAAGTTGAAATAGCACTGATAAAATCTGAGGTTCACAAAGGGAGGTCAAAAATTGCAGCAGCAAAGGCAACTGAAGCAAGGGCTGAAAGTATTAAGTCCAGGCTATACAGAAATACTTCACAAACAAACATTTCACAAATCATGTCTAATTAATTAATTAACTGATGAAGTGAAAGGCTAATTCAAAGAAAAAATGAAAACCTTAAAGCTGTTTTATTAGGACATCATCACTCACTGATATACTTTGACACCCAAATAAACCAATAGCTGATTTAAATATCTTGGGTTCAAACAAATAAAAGAGGTACAGGTCAAAACAAGTTTCCTTAACATATTCCCAATTTATTTCTCTTTTATTCTTTATTCCAATATTCCAATATAAACCCACCACAAAAATAAATGCCCTTAAACATGCTAGTGCTATTAAGTGAGACAAGAGTGCTTCCAAACAGAGCATGAATGGTGGAGCACATTATACAGGTTGCTAGAATTTTTTTTATATCAGAATCCCAGCAGTATTGAACATCCCCTATTAAGGACTCAGATTTCTGTAACAAACAAGATGAAAAATGAGTAAGCTTGTAGCAACATTATTCCACTAGTACTAGACTTGGGTTTGAATATATTTTGCACAAATGTTTGACTGGATTTGATGGTGTAAAAAAGTAATGGCTTAACAAGAAACCCATGCTGGATTATTATAGATGAGGCACACAATAACATCCACTGTGACAATTTAAAAATCCATAGCTCTCCCACTTCAAACCCAAACTGAATCATTTTCACTCAATTAGAACTCATTGTTTTTATAACATCAAGCTTAGCCACCAAAGTTCCCTCGACAATTCCATGAACAATCTTCTGGTGGATGTTCCCATCATGAAGTTGCAAAGGAAATATTAAACAAAACTAAGAAGCAAATATAACCAAAAGAATACGCAACAGCAGAATAAGCAGGCTTCCCAAACTAAAATAGCAAAAACAGAGTAACCCTAGAATTCAAATTGCTACCCACTTGTTAGAGAAAATTTAGCACCTGTAAATGGCGATTTTGTGGAGAGTGATCCCCACATGACTATGCAATCTGCTACTGAAATGGTAGCACAGAAATTCCTACCAAATGATTTATTAAACAAGAGATTAAAAATCAAATTAAAGGAGTTAAAAAGAAAAATTAACAACCATTGATAATGGGTTTGAATAGAAACAAATCCTTCTTATTTACGATTTTGATGCAATGGGGAAGGGAAAACGGGAGAAGATAAAAGGGATTTCAGAATCCAACATGGGAGAAAATTTTGTTTTACCTTAATTTGAAGGTGTTGGATCGTTGGAGTCCAGGGTCGAAGGGGAAGAGACTCTGAGAACTGGTGCTTTAAATACATACCTTATTTCCGCGGCCTTGAGCACCCTGGCAACATTGGGCCTTCTCTAAAACCATTCTATGGTCGCGGGGCATAATACGTAGTTGAATATTTATGTGAAAGAAATTAAGATGTACTAAACAGAATTCCAATGGGATGAAATTCAATTAATTGAATGTGACCTTAAATTAATTAGTTGAAATAATGAGGGGAGATGAAATGAGAATCTTCAATTAGTTGGATTGAAGTTTCTTTTCCTTCACTTATGTTTTATTTATCTTTTTTAACTTTTGAATTCTATAAATTAAATTATTTTAATTTTCTCTATAGCTTGGTGAATATTTTTTCATACTCTATTATACCTAGATGACTTAATTCCTTTCTTATTTTTGAAAAATCATAATTCTAAAGGTGTTTTAGAACTCATAGGAGAGACTTCATGCTCCTCTCAACTAATAACTACTGTTTGATCAAAGACATCATTCTTTTGAAAGTTTGCAAGTCTTCATGCATTGTTTGAAATATGAGAGGAAACTCTTAATATTGGTCCTAATAGATATGAAAAAAGCCTAACAACATCTATTTAATAAAAAGATAACATAAGATAATTTCAATTAAAACATAAATGTACATATATTCCTAAGACTAATACACATCCTTATCATTTTAGTTTTTATTTCTATAAATAAGAGGGTTGACGAATTGAATAGGGAGATATTTTCTACATATGACTAACATAAGTAGTAGGGTCCTTACATCAAGCATGCTCATTGTAGTTATTTTTTATAGGTCTCAAACATCTTGTTCCTAGGAGCTCTAAATTATTTTTATAAGTTTTTAGACTCGTCACAAAGCAAATCTAGAGAGTTTCATAATTTTGGGAACTCTTTTAATTAGTAAGAAAAATTAAGAAATTGAATGGTATTTTAGTAGGCTCTATTTTGGGGAAATCTAAGACTAATTGACATTGAGGCTTAGTTGATGGTCTTAGAGACAATTTGATTTAGTTATTAAATTTCAAGGTATGGACTCAATGGCTTAAGTTTTACTGGAGTAGGACTTCATTTTCCAAGTTTCATATTCTTAGAATGTTCATAGATTTTAATTTAGGGTTGTTCAAGTGAGATTAGATTAGCAAACTTTAGGACTTATATTCTTTTTGGTTTGAGACTTGTAGATCTATAAGTTCCTTACTTTCTATTGTTAGGAGAGGACATGAATCTTGACGAGCCATTTTTCTATGAGTTTTGTTGCACCTTTGATTGTGACTCATATTGTGAGTAATTGTATGGTGAATGCTTTTCAAATTTCTTTAAAAACGAATGTTTTTTTATTTTATTTTATCTATTCTTAATATTTCCCCATTATGTTAAATGCATGAAATACGTTGAAATGATTGTTTAGTCAAAGATTTTTTTTTTTTTTTGAAGATGAGAAAAATTGGTATTCGATCGACTTAGTGGGTGTTTGGTAAAACTTAATATTTATTATTTAATGATTAACTTTAAGTTGAATTGTTCTTAAGTTATTAATTTAAAGTATATTACTTATTTTGTATTTAAGTATTAAAGTTATTTGAAAAAGTCAACTTCAAATTTATTCTAAATCATCGAATTGACACATTTACCTTATTAATTTAAACTTATATTTATATTTATTAATTTTAAACAATAAATTTATTCAGAAAACATCTATATTTTTGTAGATACATAAGATAACCATAAAATATTTACTATAAAAAATGAGTCATGGATGTAGAATTATAATTCTAAAATATACACTTATGAGTGTGGGTAAATAAGGCAAAAATGATTTGAGATTAAGAGTAAAGTTAATTATTTTGACTTAAGACTTCAAGTTAAAAATAACTTTAAGTTGCAATATTAAATTATTTTATCAAACATGCTTAATTTACTTAACAACTTAAATTAAGTTATTAAGTTGATTTATCAAACACCCCACTAGTAATATGTTGAAAATGGAGAGCATCAAAGCAGATAATGTGTATGTATTTGTGTTGAGAGTAGAAGGGCACTACAACAATGGACTTGCACGTGATTTGGTCGCAATAAGATTTTGATGAGAATATTTTATTGTCTTTAAAATATTGTTATATGAAATGCCAGACTATGTTAGTAAATAATACGCTATGTTAGTAGAAATGAAAGTTTGTTTTATAATGCATTGACCATCCTAACATATGTACTTAATTATCATTAGTAGTTAGACATGTATTCCCTTTTTTCAATTTTTTTTAAATACATTCTAGTGGTACTTTGCCTTATGACTTAATTTTTGTTACACTTACTACTTTTGATTTTAGTCATATTTCGTTTTATTAGTATTTTCATTTTGTGTTACAATTTTATTTAGTTTCTCAATATTTTCTTTTGGATGGTGATTTCACTTCAAATTTTAATTCAAATTAGGCTTATTGTCCTCTTAGCAAGCCTTTTCTAGGCTAGTTGTTATAGAAAATTAAACAAACCTCTCCTAAGGTTGGCCTCATTACATAGACTTTTTTTCTATTTTGAAATATTATATTGACCTCTGTTAGGAATTTGAGGCTAATCCAAACTATGGTAATCACCCTAGAGGAGGGGGCCGGGGGGGGGGGGGGGGTAAATAGGGTGATGGTCTCTTTTTCACAAATTTAAATTATGCAAAAATAAGAGACAATTATATACAAATATATAATAAACAAAATAAACACAATTGCATATCATTTAAAAGAGTTAGGGAAGAGAGAGTGCAAACACGAGAGTTTATAGTGGTTCGGCACTTTCTTGCCTACGTCCACTCCTCAACCTCCTAACCGAGTGAAGGTTCCACTATCTTGAAGCTTCAAACAAGCACCCTTTACACTTCTTAAGAGTTATCCCACTCTTGAACAAC
>JBAPGN010001573.1:0-20151 GCA_037355405.1 Vitis amurensis | reverse complement strand
AGCATATTTTCGTTCACCCATGTAGTGATAGATCCCGCGTGGAAGGACTTTTGATATGAAATTGAACCAAAAATGCAGTGATGGTCCTAAAATTAGCATACCATATCCAGCCATGCGCAGAGTCCTCATAAAATCATATGGTTCTGAAGATTGACGAGAAATTGTCTGCAGAGAATCACCATAAATGAAAATAGATATATAATTACTATGCACAAGAATTATTGGTCGCGAATAAAAAATAGAACTTGCAGGTAGTCGAAATAGTGCCGTGGTGTGTCACAGCCATACAAGATCATGGATAGATTTGTATTAAAAGCAGAAGGAAGAAATTGCTAACTTGAGTTATAAAAAACTAACAATTAAATAAAACTTTTCAAAATCACAAATTAAACCGCTCAATTCCTCACGATTTTTCCTCCGAATAGAGGAGATGGTACAGCTCTCAATTACAATTAACCATTAAGGAACCACTATGAAGGAGTAAGGAATGACATGTGATCGGCGATGTGCTGCATTCTAGTCACTCATAACCAACCTTTAGCTGGCCCCCACTGGCAATAATTTTCAAGAAGGACCGAAAGCATGGGGGTATGCACAGCTCCTAATCCAGCTTCTCCATCGAACCTCTAATGTCTTTTTTCCCCTCCCTAATCAGCCTCTCAAGTACTCCAATTGGTTCTTCTCAGATAAATCATGGAGAATTCCAACCCAAGCAACCATATGTTACGCGCTAAATTATATACCATGTTCCTCCCAAGATCTGTCCCATCATCATTCATGTGGCTATGGAAATCCATTTAAGTCATAACCATTGCATAATACACAAAGTAAGGCTACCGAGGAAAATCTTCAGTTATCAAATCAAGCAGAATCCATTGATGCATCTCCACAAAGGGTCATATGGAGATGTCATGGAAATTAAAACAATTTTCTGAGTTGAGAATAGGCAATAAATCTAGTTTCTGCATTATCGCATCTGTGCTTAACAGAGACATTTTCAGAAATGAACTTATTTCAATTTATTTCAAGTAAATTGCCTCTGCATCAACCGATGACTTCAAGATACAATTGCAAAATGGCCCGCCCCACTGATTGCTACCACCATATCCAAACACACCCATATGTGGAAAATTTTCCTATAATTAAACAAACATGAAGGTAACAAAATTATGTTGTGAAATAGCAACAACCAATCCACAAGGTTCTCTTCACAAGCTTTTAGATGAAGTTACAAGAGTGGAAAGAGAGTAACACTACTCAGATATTTCCCTTGTTCTTTTCTTTTCCAGATGGACATCCAATTCGAAACAGACAAAACAATTCCAAATACCATCCTATCCAAACAAAACAAAACAGGAGTTTTATTATACCTGGGATGTGCAATCCGCAGCAGCGTAAATAAGCGAGGAAGTGACACTTTTGGTGAGAAGGGGTCGTGACTGGACCAGCCCCAAATACCACGCAACAAATCCAATCGTCTTGATCGAGTATATGGAGATGTCACTCGAAGAAGAAAGATTAGAAAAAGGCCCCCCGAAGCCGATTCTCTGCTTTTGTTCAAGAAATTGTGATAATGGTTTGCCCCTTGCATCACGATCTATGCGGATCAGTGAAAATGGGTTCTTCGCGATCAGCTGACTGCAAATCTGATAAAAACGATGAACAAGGACCGTCTTGAGTAAAAACGCTCTCATTTTCAGGTAATGGTAAGAGGCGGGAGGTTTTGGAGGGTTTTTGGAGGACAGTTAATCTTTATAGGAAGTGGGGAGAAGGCTCTGGGTGGAAATCTGCAGAGTTCACCTTTGTCGGTGTCTCTCAAGTACTGAATGGGCTTCTACTGCGCTCCTTCATGACAGGCGTCTCAAATTTATTTTACAAATTGTGTCTTAAAGGTAAATATATCTTATCGGACGGAATGACTATCTATGTTTTCTAAACAGTTTTTTTAACCACAGTAAAAAAGAAAATTTAAAATAGGTAAAAAAGTAAAAATCCAGAAATATTAATAAATTAAATTAAATATCGGTTTTAATTAAAAAGATAACTTTTTATTGACCTGTGGGTACATAATAGGAAAGCGAAGAGCGAGTAGCGGAGAATTTGAAGACGCGAGCGAGTAGGAATAGCTGAAACCCTAAAAGTGAAACACTTGAAGAGTCCCAGCGTTGAAAACCTCTTCTTAACCAAGATAATTAGTAAATGCCAATAACTTTTTGAACACGTGTTTCCACCGTATGCCAACCTACTCTGCCACGTATACCTCTTTTCACATGCCTTCATACATGCATTTTTTCTCCCACGTCTACGTCCACGCCCTTTCTGGAAAAAAAATTGAAGGGTTATTAATTTGGTCGTGCGGGGGTTGGCGCTCGAGCAACTGAGTTTTTGACCCAAACCCCTATATATGAAAATTTTTAAATTTATTAATTAATAATATTATTTAATATAACTATACTTAATATCTTATTTAGTTTTATTTGCCATTAAGATATATTTATTGTTTATAACATATTAAAATTGATTACAATTTTAAAAACTGGTTATTTTAGGTAAATAAGAAGAATTAATTCGCCTTTTTTAATTTTAATTTTAAAGTAATTTGTTATGTTAAATATTCCCGATACCCGATTTAAAATATATTACTTTGGAATACGTATTAGAAAAAACATTTTTTTTTCTAATCTGTGCTTGAGTCGTTGGATATTGACTTTTGAAAAGTGTCATTCAATTTTACGTAATATCTTTTGTTTTAGTAACTTTTATGATTAATTATTTTATTAATAGCATAGTTAGTATTAAAATTGATTAATTAATGAATGTTATGAATAAATTTTTATTTATTAAATATAAGTTAATCATTATTCTCTTTTCATAATTTAGTCTAAAAGTTATTAAAAAATTATAATGTATAATGAAATTTATTAAACCAGTTGCAATTTACTTAATTACTCATTATTCATAGAATCATGTTTTCAATCCATCAATATACAAACTTTGACCCAACAAAGTAAATCAAATTATAACATATATTACTATATATATATATATATATATATATATTTTGTTTTGTTATAACATCCTAAAAATTTCCCGTGTGTCTCCAAATTTTCCTTTTATATCCCGTCCCCCAACTTCCTTTTTGAAATTTCGAACTTTTAACCTTTTTTTTTTTTAACCTGTAATAAAAAAATTCTTTAAGATTTTTTTTAATAATTCAAATTCCCCTCTTTTTAGAAAATGGAAAATTGAAAATAAAATAAGAAAAAAAAATACAAATACAAATAAAAACAAAGAACTAAAACTAAAAATAGAAATAAAAATACAAGTGTTAATAGTGAGTGGATTTTGGTTCAATATGAATTTATTATTAATTTATTGATATATAATATTATTTATAATAAAAAAAATATATCAATATAATAAGATAATAAATATTAATATAGTGTAAATCGAACTGGTTATAAATTTAAAATATAACCTATATTTTAATATCTAAGTCCATAAGATGGGTTGAAATGGTTTGATCAATAACATTCAAATTCATCTTATTCTTCTTTGGAGCTCATTCATATTGGCAAATAGATTGTGCAATCATTTGAGCATGCCCATAATTTGGGAGCTATAAATTTATATACCTATTAGGGATATATAGTAATTCAACTCCAAAAATCATGAATCATGTCTTGTAGCATCCGAGACTTATTTAATTATATTTTAATGTATATAATAATATGACCAATTGATGGTGAATATATCTTTGTCAATGTAACCTAAAAAAATATTATTTTTGAGCTTGTGTCATTTAAACAAGAAAATGTTATTATGGGTGATTGCATTTGGTCATTATTTCCTTTATTATATACCTTATTTTGATACTTAATCAAGGTGACACATACTTTTCATTCATTTATCATATTAATATATTATGTCTTATTTTGACTCTTAAACATATTGATTGGAGTGATCTTATGAGATAGCCAACCTTTATATGATAACATACTTATAAGAATATATTTATGTGAATGCTAACTTCAAATGCAATGATAGAATAACAAATACTCGTGTTATTTTACCACATGTATATAGTATCTTACATCTAATTAATAATGATCCATGACATATGATTAATATAAATTATAACCTACAAGGTCCTACAACCATTTTACATATAGGTAAATGTTTTAGATTTTTTTTTTTTTTGTGTAATATTATCTCATGTAAAATTGATTTTGTTATTTATATGTTTAGTTATTTCATGATATTTAAAATCCTTTAAATAAGTGATCATAGTTTGATTATTCTATAAACTATCGTTGATCCAAAAACATTCGACTAGCATGTGTCACCAATATATATAAAATAAATGCAGACATGCAAATAAAAGACATGCTAATTTATCAAAAGATAAATATTCATATCATGTCTTACATATCAAATTGTGGACCCGCATTTTTGGCTCGATTCGTTCCCACTTGAAGGTGAAACTCGCTTTTTATTTATTAGATGAAAATATTGATTTTTAGAAAAAGACTTGGAGTCGTCACTTATTTTTGTTTTATTTTTTAAAGAAAAAATAAAATAAAAAAGAAAAACCCTAAGTGTGACTCTTGAAAAAAAAACAAGTCTGTGAAAAACCAAGTCTGGGTCCGGGGGTTAAGTTACTTATTGGGAAGGTACGGTAAAGACCGTAACACCCCCCTAAGTCCATAAAAACGGGTCTACTAAATAAGGCGAAGTAAGTGTAGCAATTGATAAAGAAATCAATGGATATCAATGAAATTGATCAAATAATAAAACATCATTGCATAAGAAATAAACAAAGTGAAGTGAAAATCGTTACTTATCAACGATTAATTAGTTGTACTATCACTAAAAAACAAGCGGTCGACTCAAATATACCTATCACATTGCATATCCAAAGAGAAGACAAAGATCAAATATATCATGTAAGGATAAACAGTTTGACAATCAGAAGAGATCATATGTAGGGTCCCCACCAAAACTCAATTAATTTTGCGATGAATCTATCTCATAGAATTTCCATTCTTTTATGAAGTTACGAAATTCATTACGATGCTTATAAATAAAAATTAAGAAAAACATGAAAATCAAATCAAATTCTGTGAAAAACTTAGTTGAAGGAAAGGTAGCAAAGTTTATTTAAAACGGTGATTTTTAATAACTTAAACGCTTATATAAAGGATGAAAAAGTGATTATAATAAAAAAAATATTTGAAAAATTGGAGTGAAAATTAAAATTGATTTCAAAAAACTGAAATTCGAACCATTGGAATCTAAAAAATATTTGAAAATTGGAGTATTGAAAAAGTTAATTTAAGAAATTGGAATTACAACCATTAAATTTATACCGCAATTGGAATTTGAAAAATTATTGAGAATTGGAGTTACTGAAAATAAATGTATGAAAAAAGTGGAAACTTGGAAATTGTTTAAAAATGGAAGTTTTGAAAATTGGAATTTTGAAAAATTATTTTGAAGATTAAAGTTCCAAAATGAACTTTTGGAAATTATTTGAAATGGGAAGTTATGAAAATTAAATTTTTAAAATTGGTAATTTTGAAGAATTATTTGAAGATTGAAAATTTTTAAAAATAAATAAATAATAAATAATAACAAAATAATAATGATTAAATAAATAAATGTGAAAATTGAAATTTTGGAAATTGGAAAATTAAATTTGGGAAATCTGGAATTTTGAGAATTATTTAAGATGAAAATTTTAAAAAATAAATAAATAAATAAAATAATTATAATAACGAAAAATAATAAGATGTAAAATAAATAATTGGAAGAATTTGAGAATTTTAAATTGGATAATTGAATTTTGGAAATAAGAATTTTTGAAGAATTATTTTAAAGATTATATTTTTAAAAAAATAAAATAAATAAATAAATAAATTAAAATAATAACAAAAGTAATAATGATTAGCCACAGAAAAATCCAGATGTGAAAATTGGAATTTTGGAAATTTGAGTAATTACATTGGGAAATCGGAATTTTGAAAATTATTTTTAAAGATGGAAATTTAAAAATAAATAATATAATAAATCCGAATAAGTAATAAAGAAAATCTGAAATGATTTAATTAAATAAATAAATTTGAAATTGAAAAATTTGAAAATTGGGAAATAAATTTGGAAATCGGAAATTTTGAAAGTTATTTAAAGGATGGAAGATTTTTAAAAATAACAAACAGAATAAAAATAAATAGAATAATAATGATAACGAAAATAAAAAATAGATTAAATAAATAAATGTGAAAAATTGAATTTTGGAAATTTGGAAATTAAATTTTGAAATCGGAATTGGGCGAACGAAGTAATTAAAGATTGGAATTTTTTTAAAATTAAATTGAAAATAATTAAAGTACGGCGAAGTCAAAGTTTTGAAACGTTATTTTATTTTTTAAGAAAAAATGGGAATACAAAAGTTTTGAAAAATTAAATATAATTGGAGCTTTGAAAATTAAATTAAAACCAGAGTTTTAAAAAATTATCTTAAGATTAAAATTTTGAAAATAAAATTTTTAGGATAAAAGTTGAAGAAAACTAAGAAAATAATAAAACAAAAACATATGACGTGTACATGCACATCCTCAAGGAATAAACAAATAAAAAAAAAAGGGCACCACAAACCCATGTCTACTAAATTTCAAAAAATCAAAACTTTTTCCCACCCAACCCACCACAACCTTTGCACAATACCCCCTATTGCTAAACTCCCATGCTTAGATATTTCATGCACATAACCACTTTCCTACTTTTATTGTGTTGAATAGACGACATGGTTCAGAGACTACAAGAAAAAAAAACCAGAGCCAATTATCCTTGTGGCGTCACCTCCAAGTAGAACCTTTAGAACCATATTGATTTAAGTATTCCATTTTACTTGAGAGCGAAGTGGCGGACGCACTGGCGATTTTTGCATGGCGAGAAGCAGCGATAGTTTGGGAAGGGAAAGGAATTCTCCTATGCAAAGCAGTAGCAACTCGTCTTAGAAACATTTTCTCCGCAACCTTTTTTGTCTCTCCACTCCAATAAAGCTAACCTTACCCCACACTAAATCCGATTTCAGGCAGGAGTGTGTAAGAGTGACAATTGAGTTGGGAAGGTCACCACATCCCACGACGACTGGTTCAACTCTCGCGCATATGTTTGGAGCATCTCTGGTGGGTATGCAAGACGAAAAATGAGTATGGTTATTTAATTTGGTGGGTATGGAAGATATAGATGGATGAGAGTGATGAATATGAAGGACATGGATGCCATTAGTGAAATGGGCAGTGGGAGAAATGGATTAATGGGGTATTTTGATGGAGGCTTGAGCAATGCTAAAAAGTCATGTACATGAACTACATGCACGTGGGATGGACAATGAATGAATGAGTGGGAAATGGGTATGGTGAACTATTGCAAGATAATAGGTGTGCAACTTCCTTGGCTTGATAAACTTCAGTTCATTGAACGTACAATAGGGCCAACGGTTTCCAAAGATTTGATGCTGAACTCTTCCGGGGACATTTCGATCCAGATAGCCAACTCAATGCAGAATACCCAACACTCCAAAAATACCAGAAACAGAGGAGAAAATGAAGAAAGAAAGAAAAAAAAAAACAGAGCATGTAAGAGGAAGAAACATTGTTACATTTAGCTCCATTTCATGATGAGCAATGAACTATACATAGGTGGAAAAATCTCAAGAAGCAAGAGTTGGATTTCTATTTATCAAACTCAGGGAAAGATAAATACATCAAGTATTTTCTAGAGAGAAACAAAGATATCAAAACATGAGAACCCTAATAGAGCATGCACATAAGAAATCGATATAGCAAAGCAAATGAGTGGCCCTTGATGTCCACACCAACCAGCAAATGAACCCAAAAAATAGGATAGAGCAGTCTGAAATGAGAAAATGCAAAAGAATGCTGAAATCGTACCTGGACCGAATTGACAAGTTCCTTCCCTGTTTCTTCTTCAGTTTCTCTCTAAGGCTCCTCATTGGTTCCCTCTCAAGCTGTCTCATTCTCTTTAAGCAACCGCCAGCTTCCCTTTCCCTCTAACCCTCTCTAGAACAGGCTCTCCCTTAAACTAAAATCCCCTCCTTTTTTTTTAGCTCTCTCCCTCTCCTTTTCAAAATATGTAGCTTACTCTGTATTTTTTTTTCTTCTCCTGCAAGCCACTACCCGCTCCATTGCTCCTTATTCAAGGATGATGTGATCACCTTCAACCACCACCATGGTGAGCCATGCTTTTTGCCACATGTCCATGCAGCTTGCTCTTCCAAAAAGAGGTCCCCACTTCAAAAGAAAATCTTTAAGGTTATGTTTGGTTCCCGGAAAATACTAAGGAAAGAAAAAAAATGCAAAAGAAAATGATTTTTTCATGTTTGGTTGTTCTATAAAAAATATAAAAGAAAATCAAATATAATTAAAACTAATTAAAAACCTATGTATTTTAAAATCATTTAATCTTTATATTAATGAGTTAAAATAAATAAAATGAGTTTGAAATAAAAAATAAAAATAACTTATCAACTTTTAATCCATTTTTTATTTTCCTTCACTTTTCCTTTCCTTATATTTTTCATTTGTATTTTCTTTCCCTTGCATTTTCCCTCAAATTTTCTGAGAACCAAACATAGCCTAACTCTTCCCGGTGGTGGCCATGAAATACCCTTTGATGCAAATTATAAAAGCAACAATAATAATATAAAAAAACAACTAGGACTTGGTATGCAAAAAGGGGTCTACACAAATACTTATAATTCTATGTTAAAAAAAAATGAAAATCTAAAAAGAAAACCAACCTCTTCATTTGAAGCTAAAAGAAACAATATTTGGATTAAATGTTGTCCCCGCTTTAATTCTAGAAGTTGTTTTCAATAACCATAAGCATCTAAAAGTTTTATGTTTGACATAATTTATATTTCTCATACTTTGCAAGTTAGGAAAAACAAATAATGTTGGTGTTTGCTTAATAGAATTTATCGCATTGCATGTTCACCAATGTTCCTTAAAAATGTTTATTAAGTCATCAAAAGATTTTTTACCGACCTCTTAAGACTTATTTGAATGATTTTTTATACATCAACATATGGTTAGAGTTCCTCTTATAGTTTATGAGCATATCCAATTTTGGCTAACATTCTCTACCCCTTAGTACTTTTATAATTGTTTTTATTCATACCATTTCAGATCTTAAAACAGATATATTAATTAATTTAATTTTAATGAGTAATATATACTTATACTTTAATTAAATATTTAAATAAATAAAAAAATTAATTATAAAAATCTAATTATTTTTATTTATTTTTAAATAAGTTAGACATTTTGTATATCTTTGCCTAATTATATCTTCAACAAACCAATATACAAAATTTGACTAATTTAAAAAAAAAGAAAAAGTTTCAGGCTAAGTCTTAACTATTGTTTAATTAAAATATAGAATTAATTCTCCAATAAAAAAAAGGGTTTGTTTTTTCCAAAGTAAAAAGATTTCATATATATATTTTTATAAAATGCAATCCTTGTGAATTCCCAAAAAATAAAAATAAAATAAAATTAAAATTGCATAAAAAAAAATCACAAAAAACTTGAGTGAGTGATCAGGAATGGGGTACATGAAAAACAATATATGTAAAATAAATAGAGAGAAATGAAAAACATGTGATCAAAGAAAAAAATATATATATAATCAGATTGTGAGGTCTGTTAATGCCAATGGTTAAGTCGTAAATAATTACTTTAATTGTTAATTTGTTAGAACAGATTTAGAATTCGGGAAATTAGTTTAATATTAACAAACTACGGAAATCTTTTGTTTTATTTAATCCTAGTAAGCTAACAATACTTAACAATATATTTTTAATTTCAATTTAGAAATAATAAGAAGATAATAACAGGATTTATCATAATATTTAAATAACAAAAGAATTTATCATGATATTGTGATATAGACAAGATTAACTTATAAAATTTTGAAGTTAAGGGCATGTTTGGTATGTTGAACATGAATGAGAGTGAATATTTTATTTTTATTTTTATTCTCTTTTGAATAAGAATAAATTTGGTAATTTCAATTTTTATGTTTGGATATGTATATGAATATAAGATTGAAATGATAATTTGTTTTCATTTCAATGTTAAATAAAAATGAGAATGAAAATAAATAAATAAATAAATTGTTAATAATATTTGTATATATGGTTTAATTTTTTTTTAAAAAAAAAATCCATATGGTACATAGTTTCAAATAATTTTTAAAATTTTTATTTAACAAAATCCTTGAGAGGTTTTTTGCTAAATACTAATAAAAACTTATTTGGTGCGTGATTTATTTATTTTTTAAAAATTCATACTATATTTGGTTTTGTTCTTTAGAAACAATTTTTAAAAATAAAGTAAAATTGAAAACTGTTTTTCTAATTTTTTTTATTAAAAAAATTGAAATCAAATGAAACTTTGTATTGAATTTATTAATAAGTTTAATAATTTTAAAAAATAATTTAAAACTCTAAAAATATATATAATGACTATAAAAAATAATATATATTAATTAATGTTTTAAATTCTTAATAAATCTTGTAATTTTTAACAATATTTTGAAATTCAAAAAATTGATATATAAATAATAGATTAAATAAAATAATTCAGAATGTCTTCTTTGTAATCGACTAATAAATATATACATATAATAAATTTTTTTACTTATTTATATCTTTAAAAAATTAAATTAAATTTGTTTTTATATTCATTTAAATAGAACACTAGTAGCAATTATTAATTTTGAATAATTATTCTTTATGTTTTAAATAAATAAATTATGATTTTATAAGATGTTAATGTTATACTTTTATAATATTTATAAATCATATAAATAATATTATAAATTATTAATTTTGATTTTTTATTTATTTTTAACAAAAAAAATCAATTAATGTTAATATCTATATTTTTATTATATTTATAAAAATATAATTTATTGATTTTATTATATTATTAATATTCATATTTTATTAAAAGCTATTTATTTTAAATTTATTTGTAATTAAAAATTATTTTTATTTTTAAAAAGACGTAAATTAAATTTACAATTTATGTTTTCATATAAATAAGGAGCAGTGACAATTTGCTGATTCACTTTACAGCACAGGAGAAGACTAGCTCCATCAAGCATCAAATGGCCCAAAAGGCCTAAACGACCTTGATGTCGGTTTTTTTTTACCCATATCACCCGTTTGGTTCCCGAGAAAACAGAGGAAAAGCAAATTTTTTTGAATGTTAATAAGTTCCGACTGCAGTTCCCTACCGTGCTCGTCGTAAATGACGCTCTGATATCTTTTCCTTTTCCTACAGTTTTCTCAGTAACCGAACAGTGTCGTTTGGTTATTTCATGGCTCTTAAGAGAATTTGATGATTCTATGACTCTTCTGCTCTCTTTCTACATTTGTAGGATCAAACACATCTTCCACAAGTATTTTTCAGATTCTTGGAAGAAGGCTTCTCTAAATCAGAAACTTACAGGGTAAGTTGTTAATAGTACACGTAAAACTACTAGTGCTTCTTGAATGTTTTTATATAGGATTGATTGGATTCATCTTGTTTGCAATTCAGCGTTCAATGTTTCTTGGAAGACTCTAGGCACATAGTTAAATCCGTTCTTATTACTTATCTTTCTTTCTATATTTGGGGATTTTCTTATGACGATTCCCTAGAGATAGAGAAAGAACAGTGTCTTTCAACCTCACACAGCGAACATTAATGGCACCAATTCGATGTTTGGTTGCTTTCATTTTGTATGAAGACCTAACTAAAACATGCAGAGACTCTGTAAGAAATCCTACTCCATGAGCTCTGACTCATCAGATTGGTCTCTGGGATGTCTTTGCTTGGAAATTGTGGTTTTAATTGCTATCGTGTCTATTTGTATCGTGATTAAAATATTCTCAAGTTGTTCATTGGTCTCTTAAAAACAAGCATCCAGCAAAAAATTCCTGGTGAAAAAAATTAATCATTTATTTTTAAATGGAAGAAAACAAAAATTGAGTTAAAAAAAAAAAAATCCTGATGAAAAAAATGAACCATTTCTTTTGCTTCTTTTAGGTTCTTGTTTTTCATTTACAGCACCATCTTGACTGCCAAAGACATCATCAAAGGTTCTCCTTGCATCTTTATTTTTATTGTTAGAATTTAGACTGAAAATCGTCCCTACGCATGGAATCTGCTATAGTTTGTATCAATATTGCTATGGTTTGCAAGATATATGCATTATTTTTCATGACTTGTGAAGGCAATGTCACAAAGATATGAGCTCTAATTTAACGGAAATCAACTCATTGTGTTGTTCTTATGAAATAACATGATACTAGTGAGACTATTGATATGAACACTACCAACAAGTATGATCTTATAAATGGAAACCTCTGGCACTACTTTCATGAACATACACCAGAATAAAATTTTATTTTGATAAAAATACTACTATACTTGGTGGGGCACAATGAATACTTGTCAGAGATTATAACCAAAATAAACTAATAATTGATTAATGTTATTCTAGAACAGATTATAACTGATGAATGATATTCAAAAGTAGGCCTTGTAACTCAGGTTGAGTAATAATGCTTTTTTTGGTTCATTCTCCTTTCAAGATTTCCCCCTACCACTTCATCTCATCTCTCCTCGAGAATCCTTTTTTATCTTGTTGATGTTGAACAGTGAGTTACTCCTTTTAGTAAGTTAATGGTTATTTAGTTTTAGTAGCTTCTTCTTTTTTTTTTTTTGTTAATAATAGGGGTTTATATAGTTATGTAATGGGGGGTGTTTTTGGCAGATTATATTAGAGTATTATGTCTTTGATTTGCCTATATTCGTGTGGATTAATTGATATTGGCTCATCCTGATTGATAGTATTGGTTAGTTTTTCCCTCATTATTGTTTGAGGTTGTTACCCCTGCTTACACATAATTAAGGATTAACCCAATCGATACCATCTATTAGGATCAACTTGCAATAATAATCACACAATACGAATGGTAATAGAAGTGAGAAGTGAGAACACCATGTTAAAATATAATCTAGTATTTAGAAATCTTCTGTATGAAATATAAATGGAAGCCTTATTTATAGATTCAAACTTATAAAACTTTAAGGTAATAAGGAGGAAAAAATCCTACCACAAAATTGAGGAAAAAACTACTAAGGAGGTACTGCTAAGTTTAATTGCTTATTGTGTCTTTAAGATGAGGATGATAGTGAATGTCAACATTTGTATTTGGCTTTGCACCAATTTGTGCATCTAGTCACTTGTCAACTGTTTTGGCCACATGGTTGATTATTTGAATATGGGTGTGCTTATCTGATGGACCACAAATTACACTTACTCAAGAAAACGAGCATATAATAATGTTTTTCAGTACTTGTTAAATATTGCAAATTTTCAATCATTTGAATGGTTAAAATTTTTTTGAGATTGTTTGTGAGACAAGTATAAAAATTCCATGGTTAAAACTCATTAAATCATGCTGATTTTTTGTGCAATTAGTGCCTTGAGAATTGATGATAAAAGAGAAAGGGAAAGGGAGAGAGAAAGGTAAAATAAATCCTACATGAAAATGCTATATACTGGTTGCCAAATTCACACATGAAGGATTGAGACTTAAGTAAATTTATTTTCATAATGAATATTAGGGAATTGTTATTTGAAGGCTTTGAATGTGGAATTTGAATATGTTGGTGAATGAAATTTTGGTGAAATTGAATATGATTGTGAATCAAAATTTTGGTTAATATATCACTTTTTCTTTTTTCATTCTTTCATATATGTGTTGTTCATTTATGTATGTGTATTATTTTCTATTTATTTTTGAAAATATCTTTTTGTACACGATACAATATGATACACAATGCAGAAAATAAGTAGAAAAGAATATATAATTCCTAAGTTAGCAAATATGCTCTCTATTTTTTCCATAAATAAAATCACTCTTTGACCTTGTTCTAAGGAGATGGAGTCAGTTTTACTAGTTTTTTCCTCATGAATTTTCTTAAGAAATTCACTCCTTGCTGTTATTTCAAAAACTTTACGTTCATGCATTCTGCATAAAAAGTATATTCCTCATGACTGTTGCCAATGACATGAATGCCTTTAATATATTTTCTTATCTGAAAAAACAAACACACACACAGAAAGATGCTTGAAGGACTCAAATATTTTGATAGTTAGTAACAATTAGAAAAGAAATCTCTAACCAATTAAAGAAACTATCTTGTCTTTCTAAATTACAACAAGAAAAATCCTTGACAACTCTCGCTTTAGTGTTCCACATACCATTTTGCTTAATCTTCTAAAACATGAAGGCAATTGGGATTTCATACCTAAAACTCTGAAATTCTTTCCTCCATCTCCTACGATCTTGCAAACAATCCTAGAGAATTGAGCCAATCCTGGACCATGAGATTAATAAATTTCTGCTTATTCATCTCAAGTTTTGATCAATCCAAAAGCATTGAATCAGTAATCTGCAACTTGATATCTGCTACAAGATTTATGCATTTGACTCATGAACAAGAGAAAGCAAGGTAGGGTAATATCTGCGGAAGAAATCAACAATGAAGAGCGAGGGACACACACGTAAGGAAAGCTGATATACTTGGTTTGACATTGCAGCCTACACTCATGGGTGATCTCTAGACATTAGTTCACTGTGAATAAAGAAATGCTACACTAACAGGCTTCTTTCTCTCACCTAAAGCTGTTAACCATTATCCTCAACTTCTATCTCATCTCCAACTCTAGACTGCCTCTTTCTTGCATTTTTCTTTTCAGCCAAAGCTAGGGAACCCTATTTTATAGGAAGAATATAAACCCTCCTTTAGAGAAAAACCTAAACCTGTGACTGGGAATACAAAAGAAGTTCTATAAAAATGGTTTTCCTGCTCTTCATTAGGAAACACTCTCCTAATAGCCACTAATCTTTGGCATGCTGCCATATGTCTTCCCATAGCAGTTCCCTACATTTCTTAGTTTTAAGAAAAGATAGTCTACAAACCAACCACCATGTGGCTGGCCCAATTAGTCACCACGTGCTACTTTAATGAATAATTCAAAGGGCTTTAAAAGCCAATTGGGTCTTCAGTTGTGCCTGTTTCATGTCCATGGCCTTACGAAGAAGAATGTCAATTTGGGTGTCCCCAAAGTGGATTGTTGTATATGAAGAAATTTGTTTAATGTTCCGATTGAGATTGATTCTAGACTCCTTAGAATGACTTTTCTTATGATTTCTTTTATAACTAATGTGTTTGGTAAAGTAGAATCTCACCTACCTTGGCAGCAGGCAAGAGGTAGCTTTTTAAAAGAGATTCTCCAAGAACCAGGGTATCATCTACAAGAGCAACATTCGTTCAAAATGGAGCAGATGAAACATAAAGCTGATGCTGATAGTCAACAGCAACAAATTCGTAACTCAGAGGAGCTTAATCAGCTCCATTTCCAACACAGGCAGCCACTTAATAATCAGAAACAGGGTCAGGGAGAAAAAAATCCTCTCCAGTTCTCTCAAAGCACTTGGATTCAAAATTCTGAAAAAAATCCTGGTCAATCCAGAGAGCTTCACAAAATGCAGTCTTCAGATAGCCAGTGCCTATATCAAAAGTTATGGACAAGTGGTCATCAACAGACAAACAGAAACCAGGGTTGTATGAGTGAAATTAAAGTGCCATTTGCTCCTTTGCTTGATTACATTCGACCCCGACTCGACGATAAAAAAGCCGCACAGATTCAAATGTTTTTCAATAAGTTGAAGGTGGGTTTTTAAACATAGATTTCTTTGTTACCTTTCCTTCTTCTCTCTGGAATTAATTACAATGTCATTTCTCATTTTAAATTTTGACTTTCAGTACTGTTATTCCTAGAAAAATGATATCAGTAGTGCGAGCTTTCTCCGGTATGCAAAGAATATTGTGGGGAATCAGATGATGAGGGAGGCATTGGCCAACATACAATTTCAGGCAAGTAGATCACTGTTTCATGTAACTAAATGATTATTGTAGTAGAGCTCTTGTTGACTGACACATTGTTTTATTGATTAAAAAAATTCTAAGTTCGATACTTGGGCTGAAGCACCACATGTTATATCTTTGGTGTTCTTAACTAGTATGATCATACAAAAGGATAATGATACCTCTTGTTTTGTTTTTATTTTTTATTTTTTTAAATAGGTTTGTATTCTCTTATGCAATGCCCTTGAGGCCTGGCTCAAGTGGTAAAGGGATAGGAGGGTGTGTGGGAGGTTCCAGGTTCAAGTGCCAATGGGGACCAAAAAATTTACCTATCAAAAAAAAAAAAAAAAAAAACTCTTATGCAGTATACTTTTAATCATCTAAACTGTAGACTAGGTGATCTCAAATATATGCATCATGTGCAAGAAGCATGGAAGATGTGGATCAACTATCACATATTTTGAATTGGTGTTAAATTTATAGAACTTTGGCATTGAAGGTGGTTTTGATTAATGTACCAATGTGGGAAGATCCTACTCATCGAATAGGATGGTCCCAAATATATGCATCACATGCAAAAAAATGGTGGCTGTGGGTCAATTTGTTATACCTTGTAAGTTGGAGCCAAAGATTCAGGAATTTGGGTTTTGTTTCACCATCTCTAGGATTGTTGGATTCCATGATGCTGAAAGGGTTCATTTGGATTGGTATTAGAGTAGTGTATATAGGAGAACAAGTGTTGTTTGTTGGAAAACGACAACCTTATGCTTGTATATGCCCATTTGGAAAGAAAGAAATAGTAGGATTTTAAGGATGAGGCATTCAGTGAAGTTGAAATTAATCTTAGCCGAACATCTTTATTTATTATGCAAGGGCTTTAAAGGATGGAAGTTGTTGTTAAGTTTATGCTAATTCAAGCCAAACTTTCAAGCTCAAGGTTCCAATATATTAAGGCTTCCAAACCAAACTTTCAAGCTTTACACTTGGATTAATCAACTCTAATGGGCTCTTACAATTCTCTTCAAGAGATGCCTCACTTTTGATCCCCAAGTGAAAAACCCCTCAAGTGATACCTCATACCTGAGAAACCTCACGAAATTACAATTGCACGAATTTGATCTCACAATATCCTGGTACAAGTTTAAGCTCAAATGGATACAAGATGAAACTAGGATTGAGAAACTTAGGCTCAATGCACTCAAAGTGCTGGGAAAATATGGTGTTTAAGGTGGGAAAAGGCAACAGAATAAGGTTTTGGACTGACCTTTGGTGCGGAAACAATGTGCTGTCCCAAGGCTTCCCGAACCTCTTCTCCATGGCTGCCCATGAGAATGTCACAGTGGGGAATGTTGGGATCAGAATGTGGCCAAGAGGTGGAATTTAAGGTTGTTAAGGGACTTAATGACTGGGAGTTGGGCTTGGTGGCAATCTCTTAGTTGAGTTGAGGGGATTATAGAGTAAAATTTGGAAGATGACCTCGGTTTTTTGGAGAAAGGTGAGGACGGGCTGTTTAAAAGTCAAGAAAAGCGTATAGTTGTGTTAGCCTAATACTCAAGAGCGGTTTTTCCTCATAGCAATGTTTGGGTGGACAAAAGTTCCAACCAAAATTGCTTTTTTTTTGCTTGGGAGCTACTTGGGGGAAAGGTCCTCACTTTGGATAGGCTGCAGAGAAGAGGGTGGGCAATTACCTAACCGGTGTTTTTTGTGTGGGTGCGAAGAGGAAACAATCAATCATATCTTAATACACTGTACAGTGGCAAAAGGGTTTGGGAACATCATTCTTGCGTTGTGTGGTGTACAGTGGGTCTTTCCAAATTCTGTAAAGGAGGTTCTTAGTAGTTGGAAAGGCTCTTTTGTGGGGAGAAAAGGAAAAAAGTGTGGAAATCCATTCCGTTATTCATTTTCTGGACTATATGGAAGGAGAGGAATAGGCTAGCTTTTAAGGGGGGAGTGTTGGCTTTTCAGAAGTTAAAAACTTCGTTTGTATACAATATTTGGGGTTGGGCTAAAGTGTACATTGATATGGAGTCGAACTCCCTAATAGGTTTCTTGGAGTGGGTTAGCCTCTTAAATAGGGTTTGGGTTTGTTTGTTTTTGTTGAGGGGGTGGTAGCCTCGTATACTTCCTGTATGCTTTGAGGCTTCTTTGCCTTTTTATATATATTGCTTGCTTATCAAAAAAAAAAAAAATTTTCCTAAAGCTCAAAAAATGTTTTAACAAAGATTTGAAGTTCTTCTTTGCTTAGTACATGAAGTTTGGAGCTTTTATATAGGAGATGGGGATCCAAACTAGCCATTAGACACATTTTGGGACCTTTTGGTTGAATGATTACTAGTTGTTGGGTATTTAATGCTTTGGTAGGTGATTGTTAGGTCATAAAGCTTGATTAATCAAGCCCAATTCTCTATTGTTTAAGGTTTTTGGCTTCAATGGTTAAAACATGTTTTTGTCAATTTGTACCATATTGGCCAACCTTGACTTGGGTTTAATTGGTTCCCTTGCACTTTGACTAATTATGACATTTAGCAAATTTAAGATTCATTTTAAATGGGGAAGAACGACTATGCTTCCAACATTATTGATAAACCCTTTTAGAAGTGATTTTGAGAAGTTTTGAGCTTTGGTTTTTGAAGAATTTCTGAACTCCTTTATTGATTATAATCAGTACACACCATACACATATATATACACAAATGTCTGAATAAGAAAAAATCAATCTAGCTTAATTCTCTCCTAAAATTAGGAAACTAAATCATAAGGAAATATCCTAAATGATCTCTCCTTTTTTATTCCTAAATTAAAGTCCTAACTTTGGCATTATTTCAACAGTTTTTCTTCAAAATAATTTTCATCTGAAAAAAAAACCGATTTAGTCACTTGGATGAATTAAGGTGTTTCAATAAGAAAATGAAATACAATCTTAACTTAGTGCACCCACAATCTTACTAGATAAATCCTAAAGAAGAACTAGATAAACCTTCTCTTTGATATCCTTTTTCTCGATTTCCTCTTTAGCTCTGTGTAGTTTTTTCTTGATTGCTTCGAGGAAATCTTCTTGCTTATTACACTTAAAAAATATAAATGTTAAACCCCATTCTTGTTTTGTTATTATCAAAACATGAGATTAATCAAACTTTAGTTTAATAGTTGTGTAAGTGTTTGTTTCTTTTTTCTTAAGAGTGTAAACACGCCACATACATGCATCTTATCCTTTGTATTGCAATAAAAGTATTACATAATTCAATTAAAAGACATCATCGTTTATCTCCATAATATGCCCTTATATTTCCTCTACATTCACCTTTTTTAGTTGGTTTTTTGTTATGTCAATAGGATGCTATAAAACCAGCTCCAAAAGGGGAGGTGGAACCCATGTAGATGGAATGAAAACAAAAGAAGCAAAAACAGGCTCCTTACTCCTTAAGGGCTGCATAAAACTACAATAGATAGTCTTCCACCTGCTATTGATCTAGTATATGACTTAAACGAAATTTCATAAAACCATGTTTCAGCTGCAATGCTAATTAGTTCACCTCCTCACGACCACATTCCTCTCTAATATAACACATATTTTCTCTTAAATTGCACAAAATAAAGCTTATTCAAAGTTTGTATTGTACACTGCATTGCCTTCTCCTTACTACTAATACTTCCTTTTCAACTACACAATGTATCCTTAATTGAATTAAGAAGCCTTCACAAAATTCCAAAAGTTGATAACAAATAAAGATTGTAAACTTTGTGCCGTAGCACTATAAATGGACTTTTTTTTTATAATTGAGGAACTTTCCATGGTCAAGCCCTTTAGACTCCCCATGGAGACCCAAACCTTGAGGTGTTGACCTTGGTCACTAGAACCAACGCTAGGTAATCCAAGGCATTCAACTACTATAATGGACGATTGCTTACATAAACAACACCAGTTAGATGATATCCTTCCATTTCACATAAGTTTGTGGCAAGGATTAAAATATCAGAAATTGTGGAAGCATCAATAGTCAGATTTTATGGAAATATAAAAAAAAAACTAGAAATATTGAATTGGAAATTTGGACAAAAATTATTGGTGGTAAGAAAATTAATCAAAATTCATAACAATGTTTAGACAACTGTAAAATTCTCTCTTTTT
>JBAPGN010001572.1:0-20165 GCA_037355405.1 Vitis amurensis | reverse complement strand
TACCTTTTAATTACTTGTATTTTCATTTATTTATGTTAAATTGATGGGAAAGTTTGATTTCCCATATTGGAAAGTTCATATTTTTTAGGTATTCTTTGATTTAATGGTGATTCATTTTAATTTAGTGTAGGATTACCTTTGTATAATTTTAGTTCGTTAATAAAATTGATTTTATATTTAAAATTCATGTCTTTAGTACTTTGATTGATTGGTTCATCATATTTAGTTCAAATACATTTATAGTTTTAGTTCATTGATTAAATTGATTTTATGTTTGAAAGTCTTGCGTTTTGAGGTTTTTAATTTAATTGACTTCATTATATTAAGTTTACGAATTTGTTATAGTTTAGTTTGTTAATAAAATTGCATCCCATGTTTTGAAAGTTTCAGGTTTTTAGTTTGCTTTGATTTAATAATTTATATCATTATTTTTAGGGCTTAATGATAGTAAATTGATCCCATGTTTGAAAGTCATATTTTTTTTAGCATTCTTTGCATTAATTTCGTTCATTTAATTAGTTATGGTTTTATAGTTTATTAGCTTATGAATAAAATGATTCTTTATTTTTATAAAGTTCATGTTTTTAGTTGTACTTGATTTAATTTAATTCATCTATTTAGTTTAGACACTCTCCACCAATTTTGGTCATCCCATAAAATTATTCCATGCTGAAATATATATTTGATTGCTTTAGTTCATTAGCTAGAATTAATTCTATGTTTGAAAGTTCATTTCTTTAGTTTAATTTAGTCAAAACTCGTTATAATTAGTTTAGGTATTCTATAATTTTAGTTCCCTACCCGAAGTTGATCCTTGTTTCAGTTTTATTTCAAATCATAATGTAGTTCTTGATCATCCTATCTTACTTGTATGCTTTTAAAATCCCTAGCAGTTAGTTTCATTGAATTGATACTTTGTTTAGTTGTCTAATTTAGAATGTCTTGCCTGTTTAGTGACGTTCATGAATTTGATTTTCTTTCTTGAGGCCATTGACGAAAATCATGAAGTTGGCCTCTTACCATCACCATTATCATTTTGTTAATTACTAAAAAAATTTTACCTTTGAGTTTCATTTTTGTTTTGTTGGCATTTTATCTATATTTATTTTTTATTGTTTTTCAAAATAATCCCTTTTATTTTTAAAATAAAATACTTTTATCACAAAATCATTTTTAAAAATCTATGTCAAACTTCATTAGAGTCCTCAGGATCAAAATTTCTTTTTTTTATTATTAAAAATAATATGCAAACCATTATCTTGTTCGGTTGGCATCCTTCGGTTTCAACAAAAATTGGTGTTGAAACAAGACACGAATCAAAGCTTGTGGTCCCACATAAATGGCGGGATAATCTGAGCTAAATCCGTGTATATCAATTGGGAATTGTGAAACCCCACATAAGAAAATCTTTTTCCAAAAAGTATTTTGTTGCCATTTTTGTCACTTGTTTGAAATTATGTCTATCTTTTTTTAGAGAGTTTATACAGATGAGTGTGATAATTATTGTCATATAACATTTGACAATTTCTTAGCTATGATAATAGGATAACGGCATGCTAGGATTTCTATATTGTTATTATTTATTATCTAACCCCTTACAACTTGAGGAAAGCACATTACAAATTATCTATGCTATCCAGTATGTCCTCTATCACCTACTTTATGAATTTGTTCGAATGTCCGCTGTCATTTGTGAAATAATGCTTATGTCTAATAATGCTTGAGTGTCTGATTATACATGTTTCATGTCTTGATTATCTAATAAAACACATGTTGGATGATATATTGTTTAATAAACCATCAATTGTTTTTATGGATAGCCGATGAAGAAGCGCTCCAGGTGCGCTCCTAACCAATTCCTTTTTATTATGATTTGATCTTGTGTTAGCAGCAATTTTTTTTAAATCACCTTAAGGCCTACTTAGTATCCGTAATATCATTAATGTGCCATAGCCCCTAAACTTAAGTCAGTAGAGACATTTATAGGCTTAAGAGGGGGCCTTACCTTTCAAAGGTTACCTTCCCAATTAAGTTAAACCTGATCCCCGACTTAACTGGTTTTTTTCAAAGACACGCTTTTCCAAAATATTTATTGAGTCATTTTTTAGGGTTTTAATTTCTTGTTTATTTTCCCTTTAAAAATAAAAATAAAATAAAGTGGCGACCCCAACTTTTTTCAAAAATCAATTTTCACAAATAAAAAAGCGAGTCTCGCCGATCGAGTGGGGACGCACGTGAAAAATGTGGGTCCACAGGTGGATGAGAATGAGAAATTCATTGGCTTTATAGCAGTAACCGTTCAGAATGCTGTTGGCCCAACACCTTTGAGACTCCTCATGCTTTCTTAGAAACCTAGTTTGCTTGGGGTTCCTATCAAGAGATATTTTAGCTATTTTGAACCTGATGCTGACATAAAGAGAAGACTCCTTATTATGAGCAGGTATTACATTTCAGAATGGAGGGTTTAGGAATCATCTTGCATAAGATTCAGAATACTGTCATAATTATTAAAAGAAGGAAGTGCTGTCATCAGTCCTAAATGAAGTCCTTGTCTCTCCTATCACTCATGCTACAGTACAATCTAAGGTTGCATTTGACCTTTCCGAATCTGTTAAAACTTTGAACCATTTAGCCAAGTCAGATTCTGTAGTAATAATTATTGAAGAACCTAGGGAGAATGACATCGTCAAACGGATCAGGGAATGAATGCCTTAAGGAGAATATTGATACAAAATTCGTTGAGGATGACATGTTTATTGGGCAATCAAAGATGGCTCTCTCAATCCCAGATTAAAGAGTAAATGGATGCAATAGTTCAAGTACCTCCAACGGTGATTTAGGCTCTTCATCAAGTGATTCGGACCCAGGCACTTGGTCAAATAGTGAATCAGAATGTGCTTCCATAATTTTGGTAATAACCCTGTTGGAGATATACGATTACTATGATCTTATAATGAGGACTCCCTATTCCGTATAAGGAGAAGATCTTGATCCGAGGTAGAAAGAGACATGGCTTAATCGGTGACCAAGACATACCTGGTTTTCGAAATGGCTTGGTTCAGATTCTGTAGCTGTCAGTAGAGATATTCTGGCCAGAATTATGTATTCCAAACATTTGGGCACGGCGGATATGGCCTTCGGAAAATGAGAAGCGCAGTTTTAAAATGGAATGAGACCTGTTATGGGAAGAGAAACAAGGACTAATGTTGAACACATGGCAGCAAGGTATTTATGTCTTGTAAGTGAAGCTATAAGAATGGGTTTGTTTATCCTATTGGTAATATAAAAGATCCAGAATTCAACTAAATACCTGGTGGAAAGATTCAAAGGAAGGAATACGTGGTTCCTGTGTATGTCTGAAAAGCTAGTCCAGTCGACAAGTACAGTTTTCCAGAATATGCCATCTATTTCAGAATGTCAATATGTACTGCAGCTATAGGTCAAGGTCTAGACAGCAGTCCATTGGGTATCCAGAATTTTGGAATGACAAAGCAGCATTCATTTTTCTCCATTTGCTGCTAAAGCCGTTCTTGGAGAAAAGAGGATTTCTGCCCCAGATCAGTTGGTATCTAAATCCTAAACAAGACTGCTTAATCAAGTTAGAAAGTGTTTGAATTTCTTCGTAAGGTGGATCAACCAACGGATCGAAATACAGCATGCTCAGTTCAGCTCTTTGGAGAAGGATCCATCAAAATGGGCAAAGAAAATATTGGCGCATTCAATCGGCTTAAATGCATGACTATTGCGTGAAGACTATGATTCTAATTTCTACGCATAAAAAGAAATTGATTGGAAGGAATTCAGTTATTTATATCATTGCCAGGCCACGAGTTCAGAATTATAGAAAATTCATAGTTGGCATTGAAATACAATTAGTGGAACAAATCCCTGAAACTGGGCAGAATCTAACTTCTTCTGAGCAGACTTTGCAGATGGAGCCCACCTCAGTACAGAGGCATTCAGATGTTCTTAATTGTTTACTGACCTGCGTCACCTCCAGGCTATGGTTATTTACTTGTTTCTGCGTATTCTAATGGAGATGGATGTTCTGATGGTGAGCAGCCACAAGGGAGTAGTCAAGCCATCATTGCCGCACCAACAGTAGAAAAGCATTTCATATGTCAGTAACGCAATATTGCTCCAGCCAACACTCATGCTGAAAGGCAAATCCGGAGTTCAAGACTTCAGCATAATCAACAATTGGATGCTCCCCTGTCCAATGATAGTCAACTGACAGAAGGGGGCAATGATATTGGAAGTTAAGGAAGTGAGGGGTAGCATGAAGAAAACAGTAATGAAACTGTAAATCATCAAATTAGTCAATCAGTTGAAACCGTTTCCTGTCAAGATTCGCCTTGGAAGCTGTTGAAGAAGCAGGTGAAAGGTGAACCTATGTCAATTCAGTCACTTGTGCCAAATGAGACATTAAATGTGCATGATGGTACTAAAATCAGTGATGGAATTGGCACTTCCAGTGGACAGGTGGAAAGAATGCCAGAGTTGGTCACTTTATCTACAAACTTGTATAGTGATCGGCAATGCCCAGGCAGTCTTGAAATGCTTGCAAATCTGCACAGTTCACCATTTGAGCCTAGGAATTCTGATATATCTTCAGGAATGGATGACGAGTCCAATAATTATGAGATGGTGAATTCTGGTTTAGAAATCCCTAACGCGGGTGATGGTCATACTCTTCTTGCTAGCGCTCTAGTTTTTCTTGCTACTGAGATCCACAACTTGTCAGAAAGGTCTGTCTCAAATCCGTCCAATAGGAGTCGAATAAGTTGAAACTTGAATCGCCATATTTTTTCTCCTCTGTTATGGTTCCCGAGAGGTCTCATTTGACACCAGAAATGATCCTGCTTCTGAATCTGTAGTTAAACCCTTTGATGTAGGAGAAGCGATTTCTCTTGGTTCGATTACATACCGAGAAAGTTGGTGTTTCAGCTGGAAATGCTAATTCCTGAGCTGCCAAGTGTGAAGGTTGAAACCTACGAGTTTGCAGGAAGCTGAAGGCGCTTATCTAACAGCTAGTGAAAGGAACAAGCAATTATAAGAATTTGAACTCCTTTGGAGGAGTTTCTCGAGACCAGAAGCTGCCCCACTTCCAGCTATACTCATTCATAAAAATCTTGAATCACCAAATTGCCTATGGATAGGTATCATTGGTTACAGGTATCCTGAACATGGTGTATAGTTGTACTGATAATCCATCATCTGACGAGTCTTGGAGGTGTTCTCTGCTGCTATTGCATTCAGAAAACTCAGATTGCATAAGGAAGCTTGCTGAAAGTATCTCAAACATGCTACAACAAAACAATTTGGCGAAACCTTACAGCTTGAACTTGGAGTGAAGCCTTTGATGATCTTGGAATTTCCCTTCTTCTGACCATGAACCCGTGCAATTAAGTATACAGTATTTGATCAGCCGAAGCGAAAATGCCTGAAGAGAAATAAAAACATAACAGAGAAGGGCTCATCCCCAGAAACTCTTTCTGCCCTCTCAACTTTCATGTTAGGTGCGACGTCAAAAGAGTATCGTCAGCAATCTGGTGTAAGGTCATGATTCGAGCAGCAGACTCAAAAGATGATGAAGCCAACAAAGCTCCCTAGAAGTCCTATAAAGCAGGACACGATGTTCTTTACGCTATTTGGAACAGAGAAAGGGTGTCAGGGTTCTTTAAGGGATTGTAAGCTTAGGTCCTGAAAACCGTACTAAGCTCAATATTGTTTTCGATGATCAAGGAGAAAATCGCAGCAGGCACTTGAGCATTAATACTTGCAGTCAGAAAGTATCTATTGCTCACAGAGAGTAGACTGAAGAAGGCTCAGAAGCCATAACATCAATGATGGAGCCTGGCGTCTTCTTGGCAACCACTCTCGAAAATCCAGAAATGCAGAATCCATCAGAAAGTCCCTAACCTACTACCCATTTACATTCACACACGCAAAGAAGTTGCTGAATCTTATTGACTAAAGGTTAATTTCTGACCATAGGCAATTTGATATGCTTGAAGAATGAAAAGTTATTCGGGAAATCAAACATCAGAATATCAATTAAGACGCAAGTACTCAGTTGAAGAAAACTGTCTGTGAGCAAGTTGACAACAGAAATAGAACTCAGATGTTAATATAAGAGAAATTGCTCATACATTTTTCCAGATCAGATGATAAGTTGAAATTGCTTTTTCGCCACCGTTTTCCTCTTTTCTGCCATGGCGAAGCACCTTTAGAATGATGACAATGGTTCTACTTTCTCAAATGTGGTGAATCCAAATGACTTCTTGTCATTCTCTGAACCTAAATTAGAAGAAATATTGGAAGACATCAGTTGGCGTACACCAATCTGGTTTGGGTTGTGATGGCAGCAGTATGAGAATAGAAGCTTCAGGAAGAGATGGCAATGAAATTCGTTTCTCCACAGTTGTTTCGAGTGAATTGAGTTTGCTGACAGTGACAACTGATGCCTGTATGCAGAATTCTATTTCAGCAACCTATAAAAGCATCCTCAGGCAACCCGAGCAATCCAGTCAAAAAAACAGTCCCAAATTTTACTCCATCATGGCTACCCTGCTACATACAACTTCTTTTCCTCTATTTGTGTCTTAGATTGGGAACTTACTGTTTTAAATTGAATTTTTGAACCACTGTTCAACTAAACATTCTCAATTTTGAAAAATTCATCTTTAGACCTTCTCTAGACAATAAAATCCAGATTTCAACACCCTTTTTGCTGCCATTTTCCTTCCGGCACGTGTTTTCACTATTTTATTTGATTTTCAACTGATTTTCCCGATTTTTTCTAAGCATGTATAAATTTTATGATTCCAAACAATGGAATTCATAGAACAAGCTCATGCAAAATTAATTAGGGCTTTGGTGGGGGCCCGACATTCATGATATTCTCATCAATATCGTTTGCTTGATATTTGATTGATTGTGCTTCCTCTTTGTGGCATTGAGATTATTTCGCACTTGTTACTAAGCAAACTTGTTTCCCATAGAGGAGTATTAGCTTGCTATCCAGGTATGCCCTTTTTTACCCCACAACCCTAAAATTCTATGAATGTGTATGATCTCATGAGGCATGACCATGTTTGATGCCATACTTGACTATCTTGATGCTTGCTTGATCATCTTTGATGAAATACATATAATGTGTCACATTTCCAAACTAATCTCTTATGTTTCATGATAGCGCTTTGAGAAGTCGTCCAGGTATGCACCCTAACTCTCTTTTATGGCAATTTGATCCTATTTGGCATGTTATTTTTTTTTAAATCACCTTAGTTTATCTAGGTATCCCCAATTAATCAATTAATTGCCACGCTTCCCTTAACTTAGTCAGTAGAGACCTCTTTAGGGCTTAGAGGGGTGCTACCTTTTAAAGGTACCTTCCCAATAGGTAACCTGATCCCCGGACTTAGACTCCGGTTTTTCAAAGACACGCTTTTTCCAAAAATTATGGAGTCACATTTTAGGGTTTTTCTTTCTTGTTTTATTTTCCCTTTAAAATATAAATAAAATAAGTGGCGACTCTAACTTTTTTTTCAAAAATCAATTTTTCACAAATAAAAAAGCGAGTCTCGCCGATCGAGTGGGGGCGCACGTGAAAAATGCGGGTCCACACTATGGGCTATGAGCTTAAGGCTCTAGATGCTATGAAAAGCTAAGGGATGTGGATGATATGGATGACTCACACTCGTGAGCTCAAGGCTCTAGATGCTATGAACAACTCTAGGTTGTGGATGACATGAACGACTCTAGGTCGAAATCTTAGGGCCCTATATGCTATGAACAACTTAAGGTTATGGATGATTTGAACGACTCAAGGTTATTAGCTTAGGGCTCTAGATGTAGTCAACCACTCAGGGTTGTGGATGACATGAACAACTCTAGGAAGTGAGCTCAAAACTCTAGATGCTATAAGCAATTTATGGTTATGGATGAGATGAACCACTCGAGGTCCTATGAGATAATGACGTTAGATGCTATGAAGAGCTTAGAGTTATGCATGATATGAACTACTTGGGGTTGTGAGCTCAGGGCTCTAGATGATATAAACAACACAATGTTGTGGATGGTTTGAACAACTCGAGGTCGTCAGCTTTGGGCACTGGATGTTGTGAATAGCTTAGGAAGGTGGATGACACGAACGACTTGGGGTCGTGAGCTTAGTGCTCTAGATGCTAGTAAAAGCTCAGGGTTGTGGATGATATGAACTACTCTGGGTCGTGAGCTTAGGGCTTTAGATGCTATGAAGGGCTCAAGGCTATGAATGACATGAACGAATTTGGGTTGTGAGCTCAGGGCTCTAGATGCGATGAACAATTCAAAAAAAAAAAAAAAACAAACAAACAAACAAACAAAAAACAAAAAAAAACAAAAAACAAAAACAAAAAAAAAAACAAGTTGTTTGCATAAATTGAATTTCACATACCTTTTTTAGGTATTTACAAAAAATTATTTCTTCTTACCCTTATGGATTCCTTGATTGATTCACATAAATAAATAAATAAACTTTTTGTAGAAATTGAACTTCGTGGACCTGAGGCTAGGCTGAAGTAATTTTTCTCTTTTTTCTTTTTCTTGTTTGATACACAAAGATGGCAACTTTTTAAAGGTTTTGACTCCATTAGGACTATTCTTTTTGGCTTTTTTTCTTATTGGTATTTTGGTTACTAAAGGTCATTTTAGTAATTTTAAAAAAGTTGACCTCGAAGGAATTTTCAAAATTTCTCTTCACCTTTGTGAGGACTTAAGAAGAATTTTTTAAATTTCTCTTCACCTTTTTTTTAAGACTTATCATATTGAGTGACCCTTTTAGTCATTTTCACACTTAAACCACCCTATACAATAATTTTCAGGAGAATTGTGTTTTGAGATTAGTTGTGCCTGCTAATTAGCTCAAGGTCCTCCTATTACTTCATAATTAAACTCAAAACCCAATGAAAGAGTAGCAATTGAGATGAAAGATATTTGCCTTTAAAAATTCCTAAAATACCCTTGGCTATTAGATGCTATGAAGGGCTCAAGGCTATGAATGACATGAACGAATTTGGGTTGTGAGCTCAGGGCTCTAGATGCTATGAACAACTCAAAAAAAAAAACAAACAAACAAACAAACAAACAAACAAAAAACAAAACAAAACAAAACAAAACAAAACAAAACAAAAAACAAAAACAAAAACAAAAAAAAAAAACAAGTTGTTTGCATAAATTGAATTTCACATACCTTTTTTAGGTATTTACAAAAAATTATTTCTTCTTACCCTTATGGATTCCTTGATTGATTCACATAAATAAATAAATAAACTTTTTGTAGAAATTGAACTTCGTGGACTTGAGGCTAGGCTGAAGTAATTTTTCTCTTTTTTCTTTTTCTTGTTTGATACACAAAGATGGCAACTTTTTGAAGGTTTTGACTCCATTAGGACTATTCTTTTTGGCTTTTTTTTCTTATTGGTATTTTGGTTACTAAAGGTCATTTTAGTAATTTTAAAAAAGTTGACCTCGAAGGAATTTTCAAAATTTCTCTTCACCTTTGTGAGGACTTAAGAAGAATTTTTTAAATTTCTCTTCACCTTTTTTTTAAGACTTATCATATTGAGTGACCCTTTTAGTCATTTTCACACTTAAACCACCCTATACAATAATTTTCAGGAGAATTGTGTTTTGAGATTAGTTGTGCCTGCTAATTAGCTCAAGGTCCTCCTATTACTTCATAATTAAACTCAAAACCCAATGAAAGAGTAGCAATTGAGATGAAGGATATTTGCCTTTAAAAATTCCTAAAATACCCTTGGCTATTAAATAGAAAAACTAACCGACTACCCCACCTTTCTCATCCTCTTTTTCACTCTTTCACCTTCTCTCACATTTATTAGTGGGACTGATTACTACTCAAAAAGTGATATTTCATAGCTTGTAACTAACTCTTTTAAACACTTTTGAGTAGTAGTTATCACCTTTTAACTCAATTGGCATGTTAAGGACCCTTGCAATCAATTCTAATAAAAAATGTGTTAAGTTTTGGTGTTTTGATAGCTTTTTGATCACCAAAGCAACATGAGATTGAGAAGAGTTCTTTGGAATCCATGCAAGGAGTATACCCGGACAAGGCGTCCGGATATACCATCGGAGGGCGTCCGAACCACATATCCGGATAGGAGTTGCACTCGGCTGCTGCCATTTGCACCCGGATGTGCGCCGCCATTTGCACTCGGCTACCGCCATTTGCACCCAGCTGCCGCCACTTCCCCCAGATGTTCACGTCCGGAATTCTGACGCCGGATAGAAAAGGAGAGCGTTTCAACTTCTCCGGACGTACGTATCCGGATCCTCTGATAGCGCCTGCCCGGAGAGTTTCGCAGACAATTTTGTACAGTGCTGCGGTGTTCTCCTGAAGCTTCCTGATATTTGCCACCGATATTTTGGGATATTTTGAGATATTTTGCTTTAGATATTTGCTATCTAAATCCCCAAAATCTCCTTGTAACCCACCAATTATAGGATTCCTTAGTTATTAAGTTTGGAAAAAGGGTGAATAGCCTCATTTAGATATTTTGTAATTTTCCATATATATATCTCTCGGGAGCCTGTTCTCGGGAGAGGAGAAAAAAAAGAACGATCGATCCTTTGTACAGTTTTAAAAGGAAGAAAAATACAAAGCTTTGTTCTGCTTACCTTCTCATTTTAATTGTATTTTCTCACTAGCCAACCAAGCTCTAAGGATGTTTCCTCAGAGAATGAGTGGCTAGACTTTTAGTTCCTTGGAGTTAAGGTTGCCGGGAAAGGTTCCAAGTGCAAGAATTAGCAGCTTTGTGGTTTCAGCCATTAATGAAGAAAAAGTGTGACCCATTAATGACTTCTATGTTTTTAGTTAACTTAAAACGCCTTTAAATCACCTGGGCCAACATTTGATAAGGCAAGTGATCTCCATCCATTGAGATGCACTAGTTTATCTCTTGCGAGCCTTTGGGAGGTGGTTTGAAGGTAGGATTTTCTAGAATAGCCAACACTTGGTAAGCTTTTGGACTCCAAGGAGACATCCATTAGTTATCTCTTGCGAGCTTTTGACGGGAAGTCAAGGTTAAAGATCACCTTGAATGGCAAGTGCTAGGTGAGAGGTATGAGTCATTGCAAGGTGCATTAGTGAGAGGGATTTAGTGTTTGAACCCATTAAAGGGAAGCATATGTACAGCACCAATTAGAGAATTGATTATATGTTAATTCTCTAATGCGAGGAAATGAACCAAATGACCGGAGCTCTATTTTTGCACGAGGAACCTCCCCTGTAAACCTAAACCTCCAAGGAATGTTTTTCTTCATAAGTAATTTCCTTTACTTTCTTTTTGGTTAGTTTAAGACCAAACCCTTTTCACTCAAACAACTTTATGTTTTCTTTTAAAGCTAAACTTGAAAGGAAAGAGCACCAACTCAGCTTTGAATTGGTATCAGTTGAGAGTTGAAAACTCTTCCCAGTGAACGATCCTAGAGCTACTATGTTATAGTAGCTTTGTCTTTGCTACCCTAGTTCATGGTGTAATAGGTTATAAATTTTGTTGATTACTACCTCAACCAAGGAGCACCAGCTGGACATGAATCAGCTAATACACCGACTGGGCACGAATCAAATGGCGTCCTTGCCGGGGAAGGTGCCAACTTCATAGTGATATTATTTCAGAGTACTTGTGATTTTCATCACAAGTTTGGTAACTTTTCTTTCATTTTACTAATTCTTATATTTTTTTTATTGTATCTTTACTTGTTCACAATCTAATATATCTTTTAAATTCAATTTAGTTCATTTTAGTTTCTTTCTTTGGTAGCCCTGTTTTCTTTTGTTTTCTTTTATTGTCATTTTAGTTATAGTCGATACTAGTTGTGTATGCCAAATTGGATACGAGACAGTGGAGGAAGGCTTGTTAAACTTGAAACACCTCATAACAAAGAGTTGGAATTGAGCTTGAATATCATGGAAGCTACACCTGAGGATCAGCATAGTCACCATGGTCATCAAGACAATCCCAATGCTTTCATCTCAATGAGGGACCGAATGCATCCACCTCGTATGAGTGCACCATCATGTATAGTGCCCCCTACAAAGCAGCTAGTGATCAGACCTCATATTGTGCCACTTCTACCAACTTTCCATGGAATGGAAAGTGAGAATCCCTATGCCCATATCAAGGAATTTGAAGATGTTTGTAATACATTCCGAGAGGGAGGAGCTTTTATCGACCTGATGAGGCTTAAGCTATTTCCTTTTACTTTAAAGGATAAGGCCAAGATTTGGCTTAATTCTTTAAGGCCAAGGAGTATCCATACTTGGACTGATTTACAAGCTGAATTCCTCAAGAAATTTTTTCCTACTCACAGAACAAATGGCTTGAAAAGGCAAATTTCAAACTTCTCAGCTAAAGAGAATGAGAAATTCTATGAGTGTTGGGAAAGATATATAGAAGCCATAACTGCTTGTCCTCACCATGGCTTTGATACATGGCTGTTGGTGAGCTATTTTTATGATGGGATGTCTTCATCAATGAAGCAACTCCTCGAAACAATGTGTGGAGGGGATTTCATGAGTAAGAATCCTGAGGAAGCTATGGATTTCTTGAGTTATGTGGCTGAAGTCTCAAGGGGATGGGATGAACCAAACAAAGGAGAAGTGGGAAAGATGAAGTCTCAACCGAGTGCTTTCAATGCTAAGGCTGGGATGTATACCTTGAATGAAGATGATGATATGAAAGCAAAATTTGCGGCTATGACAAGAAGATTGGAGAACTAGAATTGCAAAAGATGCATGAAGTGCAAGCTGTTGCTGAAACATCAGTGCAAGTAAAGTCGTGTCCTATTTGTCAATCTTATGAACACTTGATGGAGGAGTGCCCTACAATTCTAGCTGTAAGGGAAATGTTTGGAGATCAAGCAAATGTCATTGGACAATTCAAGCCCAATAACAATGCACCGTATGGAAATACTTACAACTCAAGTTGGAGGAATCATCCAAATTTCTCATGGAAGGCAAGAGCACCTCAGTACCAACAGCCGGCTCAACCATCTCAACAATCTTCAAGTCTTAAACAAGCAATAGTGAATCTCAGCAAGGTTGTGGAAGATTTTGTTGGAGACCAAAAATCCATCAATGCTCAACTCAGTCAAAGAATTGACAATGTAGAGAGAAGGATGGATAGGATGCAAAATGATCTATCTCAAAAGATAGATAATCTCCAATACTCAATCTCAAGGCTCACTAACTTGAACACAGTGCAAGAGAAGGGTAGATTTCCTTCTCAACCTCACCAAAAGCTCAAGGGTATCCATGAAGTGGAAATCCATGAGGGAGAATCGTCACAGGTGAAAGATGTTAAAGCCTTGATCACTCTAAGGAGTGGTAAAAAGGTTGAGCCACCAACACCCAAGCCACATGTTGAAGAAGAAGAAGAAACAAAGAAGGGGGAGGAAATGAAAGGAAAAAAGAAAGATGTCAGTGAAACGAAGGAGGATCGTGATTCAACAGTGAATGCAAATCCGGAGAAAGAGCTTATTAAGGAAGAATTGATGAAGAAACGTATATCTCCACCTTTTCCTCAAGCTTTGCATGGGAAAAAGGAGATCAAAAATGCATCAGAAATCCTTGAAGTATTGAGACAAGTGAAAATCAATATCCCACTGCTGGATATGATTAAGCAAGTTCCAACATATGCAAAATTTCTAAAGGACCTGTGTACTATCACAAGAGGGTTGAATGTGAACAAGAAAGCCTTCTTGACTGAGCAAGTAAGTGCAATCATACAATGCAAGTCTCCTTTGAAGTACAAAGATCCAGGATGTCCTACCATTTCAGTCATGATTAGAGGAAAGGTAGTGGAGAAAGCTTTGTTAGACTTGGGAGCAAGTGTGAATTTGCTACCATACTCTGTCTACAAGCAATTGGGACTTGGTGAGTTGAAGCCAACATCAATCACCCTATCTCTAGCAGATAGATCAGTAAAAATTCCAAGGGGGGTAATTGAGGATGTCTTAGTTCAAGTTGATAATTTCTACTATCCGGTAGATTTTGTTGTTCTTGATACGGATCCTACTGTAAAGGAAGCTAATTCAGTTCCTATCATCCTTGGAAGTCCATTCCTTGCTACCTCAAATGCAATCATCAATTGTAGGAATGGACTCATGCAACTCACTTTTGGCAACATGACACTTGAACTCAACATTTTTCATATGTCTAAAAAGCAAATCACTCTGGAAGAAGAAGAAGGTCCAGAAGAGGTATGTATTATTGACACTCTAGTGGAGGAGCACTGTAATCAGAATATGCAAGACAAACTGAATGAAAGTCTTGGGGATCTTGAAGAAGGGTTGTCTAAACCCTCTAATGTGCTTGCTACTCTACAAAGTTGGAGGAGGAGAGAAGAGATTCTACCTTTGTTCAATAAAGAGGAAGGAGAAGCTGCTGAAGAATAGACCCCAAAGCTCAATTTGAAGCCTCTGCCCGTGGAGCTGAAATATACATACCTTGAAGAAAATAATCAATGTCCTGCTGTTATATCTTCATCTCTTGCTAATCATCAGGAGAAGTGTTTACTTGAAGTTCTCAAGAGGTGTAAGAAAGCAATAGGATGGCAAATATCTGACTTGAAAGGCATTAGTCCTTTGGTTTCTACACATCATATATACATGGAGAAAGAAGCTAAACCAATTCGTCAACCTCAAAGAAGATTGAATCCTCATTTGCAAGAGGTATTGCGAGCTGTAGTGCTGAAGCTACTTCAAGCAGGTATTATTTATCCCATATCTGATAGCCCTTGGGTGAGCCCTACTCAAGTGGTACCAAAGAAGTCAGGGATTACTGTGGTTCAGAATGAAAAAGGAGAAGAAATTGTTACACGCCTCACTTCAGGTTGGACGGTGTGTATTGATTATCGAAAGTTGAATGTTGTGACAAGGAAAGATCATTTTCCATTGCCGTTTATTGATCAAGTGCTGGAGAGAGTCTCAGGCCATCCTTTTTATTGTTTCTTGGACGGGTACTCAGGATATTTCCAAATTGAAATTGATGTGGAAGATTAGGAGAAGACCACTTTCACATGTCCATTTGGAACATACGCCTACAGAAGAATGCCTTTTGGTTTATGCAATGCACCTGCAACATTCCAAAGATGTATGCTTAGTATCTTTCAGTGATATGGTGGAGCGAATTATGGAGGTTTTCATGGATGACATCACCGTATATGGAGGTACATTTGAGGAATGCTTAGTCAATTTGGAAGTAGTTCTGAACAGATGCATTGAGAAGGACTTGGTGCTCAACTGGGAGAAATGCCATTTTATGGTACGTCAAGGAATTGTCCTTGGCCATATCATCTCCGAGAAAGGCATTGAAGTTATAAGCAAAGGGTGGAGGCTTATGTCAAATTGTCATCCCCAACAACTGTAAAAGGAGTAAGGCAATTTCTTGGCCATGCAGGTTCTATAGGAAATTTATAAAAGATTTCTCTAATCTTTCAAAACCTCTTTGTGAGCTTTTGGGCTAAGGATGCTAAGTTTGTCTGCGAATTAAAAAATGTCAAAATAGCTTTGATCAACTGAAGCAATTCTTAAACAACCGCTCCAATAGTGAGGGGCTCCTAACTGGCAACTACCCTTTGAAGTAATGTGTGATGCCAGTGATTTTGCTATAGGAGTTGTACTTGGCCAAAGAGAGATGGAAGCCCCTACGTGATCTACTATGCAAGCAAAACATGAACGAGGCTCAAAGGAACTACACAACTACAGAGGAAAGAATTGTTAGTTGTGGTGTTTGCCTTAGACAAGTTTCATGCTTATTGTAGGGGTCTTTCATCATTGTTTTCACTGACCATTCAGCCTTGAAGTATTTATTGACAAAGCAAGATGCAAAAGCAAGGTGATTAGATGGATTCTTTTGTTACAAGAGTTCGATCTCCAGATCAGAGACAAGAAAGGGGTGGAGAATGTGGTAGCTGGAACCACCTGTCAAGGGTTGGCTATAGCACACAATTCCCATGTTTTACCAATAATGATGGACTTTCCTAAGGAATCACTTATGTTGCTAGAGAAAGCTCCTTGGGTATGCTCATATGCTTAACTATTTAGTTACTGGTGAAGTTCCAGGTGAGTGGAATGCACAAGACAAGAAGCACTTCTTTGCAAAGATTCATGCTTATTATTGGGAGGAGCCTTTCCTTTTCAAGTATTGTGCAGATCAGATCATAAGAAAGTGTGTCCCTGAAGAAGAGCAACAAGGGATCCTCAGCCATGAGAATGCCTGTGGAGGCCACTTTGCCTCTTAGAAAACAGCCATGAAGGTGTTGCAATCAGGGTTTACTTGGCCATCGCTTTTCAAAGATGCCCACATCATGTGTAGGAGTTGTGATAGATGCCAAAGGCTTGGGAAGCTTACAAAAAGAAATCAAATGCCTATGAACCCCATTCTAATAGTTGATCTATTTGATGTTTGGGGTATTGACTTCATGGGACCTTTCCCAATGTCTTTTGGTAACTCTTATATTTTGGTGGGGGTAGACTATGTTTCTAAATGGGTTGAGGCAATCCCCTGTAAACATAATGATCACAGGGTGGTTCTCAAATTTCTTAAGGAGAACATATTCTCAAGATTTGGGGTGCCCAAGGCCATAATCAGTGATGGAGGTACTCATTTTTGCAACAAACCTTTTGAAACCCTATTAGCCAAGTTATGGAGTGAAGCATAAGGTAGCTACACCTTATCATCCTCAAACTTCCGGGCAAGTGGAGCTAGCAAACAGGGAAATCAAGAATATATTGATGAAGGTGGTGATCACGAGCAGAAAAGATTGGTCTATTAAGCTTCACGATTCACTATGGGCATACAGAACAGCTTATAAGACTATTCTTGGCATGTCCCCCTATCGTCTCGTCTATGGCAAAGCATGCCATCTCCCTGTGGAAGTTGAATACAAAGCTTAGTGGGCAATCAAGAGGTTGAACATGGACTTGATCAGAGCTGGGGCAAAGAGGTGCTTAGACCTTAATGAGATGGAGGAATTAAGAAATGATGCTTACATCAATTCCAAAGTTGCAAAACAGAGGATGAAGAGGCGGCATGATCAATTAATCTCCAGCAAAGAATTCCATAAAGGACAAAGAGTCTTGCTTTATGATTCAAGACTCCATGTCTTTCCAGGGAAGCTCAAGTCAAGGTGGATAGGCCCTTTCATTATTGATTCGTGCCCAGTCGGGTATTTTAATCAAAAATATTTATAAATCCTATGACCTCATACTAGCGTAGCAAAGCTACTATAGTATAGCAGTCTAGGGTCGAACTCTGGGATGGGTTTTCATTTCTACCAGTGATAGACTCAAGATTAGAGATGAATCTGATGATTTCCTTTGTCAAAAACTTAAAGTTTAAAAGAAATAAAATTTGTTTTGAAAAGTGGTGTTTTGAAACTAAACTAATATAGAACTAGGTAAAAATGGAAGAAAGAAAGTCTCCCAGAGCTAAGGGTTGCTAGGATCAAGTTCAGAATGCAAAGTGGAAATTCCAGATTCTTCTTCTCATATTGGGGACAACAACATAAAGGATGGTTGTTTCCCGAACAGTATAGGTTTAACAATGAAGATTTAATCCATAAAAAGTCAATAGAAATGGTAGTCAGGGGTCCATTAATGGCTTTTAACACTATGGGTCTTCACCTTGAGCCACTTTCCAATGGCTCATACATGATAAACTAATGGTCTGATATGGATCTAGGCAATAAGTTCCACAGAGACCTAAAGCTTAACATGTATTGGCCATTCAAAGTGATTCTAAGGGATTTAAAGCAAAACTTTAGATTTAGAAGCCATTTATGAACTCCAACTACCTATATTTAATGCACGAGAGTTTTCCACTTTAGCATCTGGACTTTTCACCGAGCTTCCTTCACTCCAAGAAACCAAAAGTTTAGCCTCTCATCCTCTAGGAAAACATCCTCAGAGGTTGTTTGGCTTCCAAGAAAAAGAAAATAGTAGAGAGAAAAGGAAAGCAAAGAGAACTCTGTATTTTACTAAGTGTAAAACATAACATATGTTAGTATGTTTCGAGAGATGATTTCCACCCCTCTTATAGTCTTTACAAAAGCAAAGCCTGTGATTGGCTAATTACAGGGATAAGAAAGGAATTTTCATCAAAAAATACAAAAGAAAAGATCTCATGTGGAGTCGGCAGAACAGAGGAGATTTCGCACCAAAGTCGCATGGGCTGGTGCGAAATTCGCACTTGCATGGGCTGCTGTGCGAAATTCGCACTTGCTTGGGCTATTGTGCGAAATTCGCACTTCAGCTTGATGCAATTGTCTTCCGAAGGCCATATCTTCCTCATTTTAGCTCCAAATTGTACACGGTTTGAAGTGTTGGATTCTTAACTTCCTGAGCTTTGAAATGGTATATAGAATGTAGAAAATGTACTTCGGGAAGTACTCCAAAAGTGTGAAGGAAGACTGCAACTGTTGTCCTCTATTTTCTTCACTCTGTTTTCCTCTTTGCTTTTCTCCTTTACTTGGCTTGTCTTAATAGTCCAAAAAAGTGTCAAAACACTAAAACTAGCCACAAATATGATTAGAATCAATTGCTAGGGTCCTTAACATCCAATTGGAATCAAAAATGGAAACTACTACACAAAGAGTGCTTAAAACATAATGAATTAAAAGCACAAAATAGCACTTTTTGGGTAGTAATCAATTATTCACCAAGTGCATCCCAATAGAGTGGTGGAATTGCTGAATTCCAAAAGCACTACATTTTTCAAGGTCAATGGTCATCGTCTCAACCATCATGAGCCATTCAACCAGAAAAGGAGGACATCAACCTCCTTGAGCCACAGAAAGGCCTAATCAAATAAGGGTTAGATGGACTGGTTTCACCAAAGTCCATAATTTTTTGTTTTGTTTAATTTTTAATTTCAAAGCTTTATCAATTCTTTTGATTTAATTTTGGTTTTAAGTTGTGTATTATATTAACCTAGTCTTTATGATGATCCCATGTAGGAGTAATTGCAAAAAATTAATAAGGAAAGTCGTTTGGAGCAAGAAAGAGTGTAAAACATGGGAAAAACAGAGGTCTGCGAGATTTCGCAGCCTAAAAAAAGCCTCTGCGAAATCATTTCGCAGCCTCAGGCCCCTCTCTGCGAAAATTTTCGCTTCTGTGAAGCACCTCTTGGCACACGAGTGCCATTTCGCAGCACAATTCCCCCCCATTTCGCAGCTGCGAAATGGGCTGCGAAAATGGCCTTTTGGTGCGAAAACGACCTTTTGCTGCGAAATCGGCCTTCCTCTGCGAAAATCAAAACGACCCTTGATATTCCTTTATTTTTATAAAAACCGGTCATTTAAGCTGCCAAAAGGGTTCAGAAAGGAAGAACACCAGAACAACCATTCGTTTGCTCTCTCGCCTGAGACCCGAAGCTGCGTGTGTAGCCACCGACCATCACCTCTGGCCATTTTTTCTTCAGTCCGCCATGAACCACGACCAGAGGAAGCGAAGTTCATTCATTTCCAGGATCGGCCGCAAGAGGTAGCGACGAGGGGTCCTGTTCAAGCCTCCACTTAGGCCTTCTAACGTTATCCGCGAGCCCTAGAATGACCATACCATTTCAGAGATAATTAGAGACTCTACTGGCACACATTGCAGACACTGCCGCGTCAGACTCAGAGCTAGCCTTGCTCAGTCCAACATTTCGAGATGTGCTAATTAGTCTCATCAGGAAGGAGTTTTGACGCACCGGATCCAGACTCAGCACATCTACGCTCCTAAAGCAGCTTCAGCATCATCTGGGTCTGCATTAGCTACTGAGCATCTCATTCCCTACCTCGCAGAGCCCATGCCCTCTGAGCTGACTACTAAGATGGCCAGAGACATCTGCTGAGCCATCAGTTATCCAGCATCATCCTCTGGCCCATTTCTAATCAGTTACATACTTACTTTATGTAGGTTCCTATTTATGAAATCCTCTTTTTGGATTATAATAGTGGGATTGGTTGTATTGACCCACACTTAGCATTATACCCACACACACATTATTTTAATTCCTCACTAACACACTCATTCCTTTTTAATTCTCAATGTTTTCTGAGCATCGTATTTCTCCTATTAGCCCAGACTTTCAACGCCACTCAGGAGGTACC
>JBAPGN010001571.1:0-20309 GCA_037355405.1 Vitis amurensis | reverse complement strand
CCTCCTTTACCAGACAGTCTTCCTATGGCACGAGACAGGTGCTCACCTCGAAGAGTTTAACATCTTTGATCTCAAAAGATTCTACGTAAAGCTCATCCAGACGCAAGAGGGCAATGGCATCTACCACACCAAACCCTAGCATAAAAGCATGGACAAAATCAGTGCACTTCTGCAAGTTGCTAATGTCAGGAGTGTCTGCCCTGGTTTTCAATTCAACTTTGCGAGCTTTGAGATTCATTCGAATGTCTATTTTCATCTGCTCATATATTGGAGTATAGATTTCCATCCATGCTTTCTTCAGAGGAGTATATCGATGGGGTGGAACGGAGACCTTCCGAAACTGAACTCGGCCTTCAGATATCTCATGAGCCTTTAGAGGCTCAAACTTTGGCTTTGATGGAAAAGTCCCAGATGTGGGATTTGGTTCCGATAAAACATTTTCAACCTCCATGGAAGTGGCTGGTTCGTTGGATTGCATGGTGTGGTTCAGTTAAATGCTGCCTCTGAGGAAATATCAAAATAAATTTCAATTCATAATGTTTATATGTACACATAGATTATATAAATGTCAAGAGGTGATGGTTCAGAGCAATAGGATCCTTCGTAATGCAATAGCTGGATCGATCTTATACCATAAAATAGCCGTCAATAAGCATATTAAGACTCACAAGTTAAAAGTATATTTATGTCCACCCAATTATAATAATATGAACACCATCATCCTCAAAGATATCATTTGATACTAATAAGTTCCCTTTCACAAAATAATAACAATAATAAAAATAGGTCATAGCATATTAAAGATCTTTTTAACCAAAAAGCACATATAAAACCATTATTTACAAAAAATAAAAACAAAAATAAGAATAAAAGTCAAGTATTTAATTTAAACAGAGCATGACAAGTGATTTTTCTGTCTGTCTAAAATAAGGAAAGAAGTTTTAGGACTAAAAAACCAATTGAAATCAAACATGAGTTCATCTGGGTTCCCCCTAATATAACACAAATAAATGTAAAGAAGTTTAGGTTCCATTTAATTAACAAAAACTGTAATATAAGGAGTAGAAAAGTGAAAAAATAAAAATAATAAGACAGAATGAAAAGCAAACACAAGCTTAAAACCAATAAACTTCTCTTTCACTCTTTCTCCAATTTTCCTCCTTTTAAAAGACAATTTGGAGTTTCAATATGAACAAATTTCCTGTATATGTTATTTTTCTTCCTACTTTCAATTAAAACCAAAAAACAATAAGTGATATCCCTTCTCATTTCTAAGATCTAAATAGAGGAATAGAATCCACAATCATTTCCTAAGGGCAGTTATTCTATAAACAAGGTCCAGATCTACCCATTCATCATTCTCCCATGATACCACTTAAAATCGATGTCACTCACCGACTGAACAGTGAAGGACACAAGTGGACATCACATGTGAGCTTCTTCAAAAGGCTAATCTCGGTTTCTTAAGTATGGCCCAGCAGTATAGCTCAAAGGGAGGAAGACTACCATCTCATTCAGAGATGAAAGCCTTGAATTTATTAAAGAAACTAAAACTTCAAAACACTACCCAATAAAAAATTGATTACCTAGTTTAGTTCATAAACCCTATATTTATAGAGATTACATCTGTTTACCATTGTCTACCCGCTTTTCATGGGAATATAGGGTTACTGTCTTTCCCCATATTGCTTCACACGCAAAAAATAAAATGGAGAAGAAAGAAAGAAAGAAAAAAATAAAGGAAGAAAAAAATAAGGTTCTTAGGGGAGAACAAGACCTCTAGATTCCTTTGGCAGGGAAAAGTTCATTAATTGCAACACATAAGGAATTACAATAAGACCTAACCCAAAAGCTTTCCTTTATATCCTCTTTCCAAAATAAGTTGTCCATGCTTCCTTGCACTCTCACATAATGAATAAGCCCCACAATTGAATTGCCACCGCCCTTTCCCATCCTGAAGGTGCCTACTGAAATGCAAGGACCATTGGCTCTACTCTTCCCTCCCCATAAATCTGCTACAGTACCATTCTTGGAAAAAGGCTAACATGAAAAGCAAGGGGAAAGCCTCATTGAAAGGGCTTCCACTCACTCATCTGTCCAACCCCAATTTGATTCTCATACCATTTTTTGACCTAAATAGTCATACAAAGACTTAAATCTTCTCATCTCTTCTAACGACTTTCTATAAATTCACTCCAAAAGTCTCTCCCACCTCTAGATTGCTCCACCACCTATCCATTTTCATATGTTTTCCTGGTGTGGTCTTCTTTTATAGACTATTGTGCTCATGAGCAAACCTCCACAACCATTTGCCTTACTCTAGCCTCATAATTCCTAATCCTCACAGTGCAAACAATCCTTCAGCAGACTAGATGCATTTTCCTTCTCTGAAGCTTTTCCAATCCGATCCTCACTTTCTTGGGTGTTGCAAATAGAGACTTGAAATGTATTGGAAGACTCAAGAAAGTAATCCCTTATAACTTATAAGGGTTATTCTTCCTCTTATACAATTATTGCTTCTTTCAAGAGGCCAGTCTCCTTTTAACTCTCTCCTCTACCAATTCCACACTGCTCAAGACTTATGAAACACTCCCAAAGGCAAACCAAGATAAAAGACAGGAGCATTCCAACCAAGCACCCAAATAAAGATGTCAATCTATCCATGGCCACCACCTCCTCCAGGATATAAAATAAAATAACATTCACCTAATCATCCAATTTCTAGGTTAACTTGTGAGAATCTGACTTAACAAAATTAAGCCCCTATTTTTGGAGGTCGGGATGCACCCTGGTACTTGTATGATATAATCTCCAACATGAGTGACGGGTTCTGCCAAACAGAAACCCAAGCAGGGTCTTCCTCAATTTAATGTCACATACATCTTCCACCTAAAATATTCGATGCAGAACATCCATGATTAAATAAGTTGTTTTCCATTAATTCTTCAGTTGTGCTCAAGGTGCAACCTAATTTAGGCATGCAATTTTACATAATCTAACAAGAAATTTTATATAAAAAGTTACATTACAAAATTAAGGCATACACTAACAGCAATTATATAGAATTTGCAATGCTAGGCTGTCATATATCACCCAGAAAAATTGCCAAATTAAAAATAAAAAATAAAAAACTAAAAAGAAGAAAAATCTTCCTATTTATAACTTCGAATTCCATCAAAGTGCAAATTTTTTGGAGAATGACTCCTTACTTCCGCAGGCTACATTTATCTGTGAATAATAAAATCAACTCGAACTCAAACGCAGCGTTTTTTTTTTTTTTTTGTGGTCTTCGTCCCTTGTATTGAAAAATTGAATAAAAACAGTACATGATTTAATCCCACTCCCATTTGAATGTAGCGGACATCATCAGGCTCGAGAATTGAGATAATTATTCCCAAAAAAAAAAAAAAAAAAAAAAACAAAACAAAAAAACCTAAACAATCCTAAGTCGTTTGGCTGTAAATCTGAAGATAAATATAGAGAGAGTGGTGACCTGCTTGGCTGTTTGAAGAGAAAGGAGAGAGATTTTCGGAAGCTGTTGTTCTTCTTCTTCTACTTCCTCAGAGACCACAGCTTCGCCAAAAACCCTAACCCTAGGGTTCACAACGGAACTTCAGTCTTATCTCTCTTCGCAAGTGTAATTTGACAAATTTGTCCCCCATCACGGGCTATAATACCCATTCGATATAAGGGGAAATTTAAACTTCAATTTTAGGAGTTTCCACAAATAATAATAATAATTTCAAAATATTTTTATTTTAGCCGGTTGATTTAGTTTATATTAACTCTTATTATAATAATAATAATAATATTTTTAGTATATGTCGAAAATGTATCATCAATTTATCTAGACACGACATATGCAATTTGACAAAAAATAGGAAAGTTTGATGAAATTTAATAGAGATAATTAAAAAAAATTATATTTATTATTTTTGTGGTATAAAAAATTAATTTTAAATTTGACAAAAATTGAAGTGCAATTAAAATTTATAAATTCTTATAACCGCAAATTGGATGTGGGAGAGAAAATGTGAGGTTAACCAAAATCAAAACATGGGCCCTGGGCCTCACAAACTGACAAACATCACAGAAAATAAGTAAAAAAATCAGATGGAGAAAGATTAATTAAGATTTCAGAATCAAATTAAGTTATTCTCATAATAGCAATAACTAATCTCACGGTCTTTATAATCACCCAACTAAAGGAAAGAAGCACCAAAACAATTAGAACAGAAGAACCCCAAAGAAAGAGATGATGAACAGCCCAACTGTTGAAGCAGAAATGGCAGCAGCCATGTCAACTGCACCACTGCTATGAGACGAATTCGACGAATTTGACGTCCCATTCTGTTTGGGGACCGAAGGCGGGCTCGGTGGCTCCAAAACCTTGATGATCATCTTCTGTCCTCGCTCGCAGTGCCCTGCAACCCCACTGATGAAGTAAAACAAACCAGGACGATCCAGTGAGAAGATGGTATCGCCATTGTTGGAGAAAAGAATGGGATGGGCGGAATGGCACTTGTTGTACTCAGCTTCCGTCACTACCATTACTGAATCCTTCTCATACTTAAAATCTACGTCCATGCAAATTACCAGAAAGAAAAAAAGGAAAGCATCAGCAGCAGCTCAGAAAGTTAGACATATATACTATGCCATGATGCCAAGAAATTAATGGAATGAGATACTCACGAACGGTGTCGCCGACTTTGAACCGGTTATGGGATGCCCATTCATTGTACATTTGCTCTCCACTCTTTGATGATGGAAGAGCCCAGCCGTCGTCATCACCGACTAGGAACTCGACGGAGATGACAGGGAAGAAATGGAGGGAGAAGAAGAGGAATATGAGGAGAGAAGCTTTGGAGATGGAGGCCATTTGGGGAGAGCTATATTTGCTGGGTTCAACTCTTTGGGAAGTGGTAGTAGCAGAATATTAAAAAGATTAGAATGTGTAGGAGAGAATAATGGGGTTTGTTGGAATTAAAAGGGAGAGTTAGAGGATGGATGAAGGTTGTTGGAGAGAAAGAGGAAGAGAGGGGGAGAGAGAGAAGGAGAGAGGGAGATGAGGGAGAGGAATCTGAGGGGAGTGGGCATGGTTGGCGGTAACCGCTGAGGGATTGTAATCTTTGACTTGGTATTAACTGTTTTCCAAACTTTACTTTTGGGTTTGGGTATGGGTTTGGGTTTGGGCTGGCCCGTGTTTCAGGCCCACTCACAAGGGGTCCAGTAACTCAAATTTGATGTGGTTAAACTTCCCAAAATTCAATTTCTCCGTTTCACTGCCAGTTAAAACGACATCGTTTAATTTTCTTCGTTTTTGTACTATACTCAAAAGACTACGGATCAGCGCCTTCCGCCTCCACAGATTTTACAGAAACTGAGATTTGATTATTTTGATTTGGAATTGGAACTGAGACTAGGGTTTCGATTTTCTCTCTCAGGATTTTACCCTATCGTCCAAATTCACGCGCGGACCTCTTCAATCAATCCATTACAAAGAAGCTTTTGCATTTCCAAACATTCTAAAAGACTATTTATTTTCTCTGAAATTGGGAGAGAACAATGTCGGAAGAGGCTGAGAAAAGGCTTCAGTCAGTCATGGCCAAGCTCTTCCATCCCCCCAAGTCCAAACCCAACTCTCCCAGGTTAGCCTTTTTATTCTTGCTTCTGAGTGTTTGCCGAGAAAATTTAGGGAAAGAAATAGATATTCAAAATTCCTGGACCTGTTTGGTTCGGAAGTGAGAAAACAGGAACCTCCACGCAGCTGGGGATGTTATTCAGATGGGTTTTTCATTTTTCCGATTATGAAGACAAGGAAAATCGCAGTCTTTTTTATTTTGTGTGTTCTTTCGTTTCTTTGGCGAACAATCAGAGGTTAAATTTATCTTTCTCTTATTTTTCGTTGGTGTTTGAATCGTGTTTAGGGTTTTTTGCAATTTGAATCAATTTTAATCAAAGCTAATCCAAATGTTTTCCTAGACCTTGTTTGATTGTAGAGAAAAGGTAAAGGAAGAAGAAAAAACAGTATCTGTTTGAATCACATTAGAAAAGTTGATCAAAACAGTAAGAACGCACTTTTAAGAATTCTATGACGCAAAATATTTCATTTTCTTTCTATATTCCTTGGTTTCCTCAGCAGCTATACAGAGTTTAACACAATATTTTTTCTCAATTCTCATTGTTCTACAGATGTTCTTGTTTTGTAAATGAAAATACAGTACAGATATTTGGTTTCTTTTCTATATTTTTTTTTCTTGATTTAGTATTTTTACTGTTCAGGGTTTATATTTGCTTAACGTAATATCTTGCACCCAACTGCTTTCGGTGATTCACTGGATATTCTTGATAAGGGTTTATGCAATTTGAAAGTGTATGCATTAGCTCAAGAGCATGTATGTACATATTCTTTTTGCAGTTTTGCTATTTGTTTGATTTATTTATGTTCTCCAGTGATAGTTCATCTGATGGTCAATCGTCAAAAGGCAAAAAGCGCCCAAATCCAATGTCTGCATCCGCAATTGAATCAAAATTAAGAAAGGATATTCAAAAGTCAACTACTCCAGTACAGGCTCCATTGTGCAGGCCATGGGATCGAGAAGATCTCATGAAGAGATTAGCTACATTCAAATCTATGACTTGGTTTGCTAAACCTAAGGTTCATCCTGGAGCCCACTTTATTATAGCCTTGTCTCCTGTCTTATTTTTTGGAATAAAAAATATACAAAATTAGCAAAAATTTCCCATGTACTGTCTTCAAATGCATATAGCATTGGGTTTGAATTTATGCCATGATGGGATCCTTATTTATTTTTGTGATCTGGAGATGATAAGAAAGGAGGGCTTTAATTTCATGACTTTTGGTTCTTAAAGCTTCATGTTTTTCTTTCTTTATATCTGTAAGTTACTTTAGTTTTTCTGTTTCAGTTCAAGCTGTGGTTGCTTCTTTTAAACTAGTCACCAAGCACATGCTATGCATGTGCAACACATTTTATTTTATTTTATTTTTATCATAAACAAAATATATATTAATAATAATGGTAAAAGTATAAGAGAAGGATAAGAGGTCCTTCCCTCGAAATACAGAGTTTGATCAAAGTAAGACTAGACACCTCCACTATACAAGAACCTATACACAAAGGCATCAACCACATATCTCAAAGTCCAAATTGCATAAAACATGTCAAAAGTCAACTCGTCTTACTATTATCCATCCCTTTTGAATCACAAACTGAAAACCAACTGCATTGAATGACATTAATTAGAACTCCTCTTACTTTCAAGTGTACATCTTTAGGCATTCTTAATACAATTGCTTTTACTTATCAAAAAAAATAAAAATGGAACTCCGCTAAAAACAATAGTACAAGAGGCCGAAAGAGAGGAGTAGGAGTGAAGTAAGTCCCACAACATCTCTTCTATTATCCACTTTTCCTAAAAAATTCTAGCATATCTCTCTTGCCACACAATCCACAGTAAGGTGAGGCAAGCAATTTGTCAAAGAGTCTTGCCTCTAATTGAATTCCTCAATTCTCAAAAAGAAATAATCATCATATCTCCAATACCCCTAGGCGGAACCCAATCCATCCTTGTTGCATTAAAGAGTTTATGTCATAGCCCTAAAGTTAATGGGTAATGTAGAAAAAGATGGTCAATTGATTCTCCATATCTTTTGCATAAAATGCACCAATGAGGACTAAGAGATTTGTAGAATATTTTTCAACTGTAGCATGTCATTGGTGTTTGCCTTCCCATGCGCTACTAACCAAGCAAAGGCTTTGACCTTGGTAGGGGTTTTTGATTTCTACAAAAATTTGGCTAGAAGGAACGAGATAGGATTTGAGAAATTGGACAAGGCCAAGAAAATTTTTTTTACTGTGAATAAGCCTGAGAAGGCCAAGAAATTTTTTTTTATTGGGAATAAGCCTGAGAAGGATAAAGACCAGGCTTTTGAATCTACAACAGAATGAGACAAGTGCACCGAGTTAAGTAAAGACATGAGTCTTTCAAGAAGTTCAATTCCTATATCAATGAAATTGCGATAGAAGTTAAATTTCCAAGAGAGCGGATAGGACTTACCAAAGAGGACTGAGACAGTGAAGGTTTTCACTGAGATAACTCTATAGAGACTTGGAAATTGTGGACACAAAGGTTGGTCAGCCCACCATAAATCTTCCCAAAATCAGATTCTCAAAATCTATTGTCAATACACATTATCTCTGTATAGCATTGTAGAATGCTTGTGTAATTGTCCTCTCAAGATATGCAAAAATTGGCTTACGAATGAAAAGATTGAAATATGAAATACATAAACTAACTTCTAGATGAATAGGATTTGGGAATGAAGATGTATAAAATTGAAGTATTGAGGAGTTGGAAAGTGAATCATTGTTTTCCAAAGAGGGAGTTGTGAGCAGTTGCTGCTCGAAGAGGGAGTTGTGATCTATGTTAAAGATTTTTTATAGATTTAATCTCTAAATGGTTCCTGTAGATGATGTTGATTCTGTTCTCCATCTAGATACCAAGGAAAGGGAGAGTTTTCCATGTGGAAAGGAGTTCTTTTTTTATCGATGGAGATATATTTTCTTTACTAGTATATCCTTTATTTCATATTAAGATATATTTTCTTTACTAGTATATTCTTTATTTTATATTAAGAACCAGCACATTTTAAGTGTAATTTGTTGGAAAAATATGATTTTTTTTTTCTTGAGTCAAATTGTTTGTTGGGACACCAAATAGAGAGAATTGCTTTTGTTTTTTAGTAATATAAATAGAAGAAGTTTATGCTTTGGATGGATGAAATCATATGTTTTATGTTACTTCAGCTTTGCAATTACCTTACATTTGCATCTATGTGCTCTTGGATAAGTGAATGCACTTTGCTTGAAAGCAATCTGTGCTTGTCTCTTGTGAGCTGCCAATAGATTTCCACCATCAAATGACAAGAATAGAAGATGGCAATATGGTGGGAAAATAAAAACAAAATGCAACCACTCAGCCAGTTGAGATTGAGAACTCTCCAAAAAGGGGAGAGGTAACCTCTTGTGGAATAAATTTCCCACTTCTTTCCAAATCAAATTTCTACAATCCTAATCCAATATCACCAAATCCATTTTGTTGATCACAGGGGAAGGAGAGAATGAAAAAATTTAGCCCCTTGTGTCTTCTTTCATAACTCAACACCCTTAGGTTGAGTACTGCTATCTTGTTATGTACAGAAAACCTCCCATCAGGCCCATTCAGAAAACATGGCACTTGCCTAACAAATGCCTAAGCCAGAAACCTGTTGTGTCTAGGTCAAGTCTCTTGCTTTGATGAAAAAGCCCCCTGTTTAATCCAGTCGTTTTAACATAGCCATGGTCCAGAAGATGGAAATGAAAGTCTGAGTCTTATTATATGTTCCATAACACCTCAGATTCCCTTAATGCCATTAGGATTGTCGGTCATTTTCATTTTTCAAGTAAGTACCCTTCCCATGTTCTTTATATATTTTTAAGGCTGCCTTGCTTCTTCCATCTCCCATGCATCTGTTACATGTGTGCTTCCCAAACTGGTCACTGCATTTTAATGGGTTAGATGCAACTGAAGTTAGCTTTTTAATGTTACATTTGTGAAATGCAACCCATACGAATGTTGAACTTTGAATCTTTAAAGAAATTAGCTTTTTATAAACCATCAAGCTTGAGAACCTTCTCTGATGCTGATTCATTACTGAATAAGGTACATATCTAGGATGTTCCCTTTTTTCTGCTTGACAGTTCATTCATAAAAAGTTCAACGACATGGTAACAAAGAGTCACTCAGAGAATCAATTTTTTTCAATTTTTTTTTTTTCACTATGCCTTACTTTCTGGTAACTTCTAATTTTCTTGGGATATTGAATGTATGCAGTTTTCCATTTGCCTAACTTCTACATTTTACATATGAAACTCTGGAAGCTTGAATTTTTAAGCTCAATTTTTATTTTTATTTTTCATGTGGAATTACATGAAATTAATTTTATTTTTTTTTGGATATACAAAGTTAATTTAAATTTTTCATCTCTTCGTTGGATGTTTCATTTCGAAGCTTTGTGTTTTCACTTTTAGAATCCTTTTTTTTTACCCTCATAGTTTTCTATCTGCCTCTTCAGAGAAACTGTGTGTGGTTCCTTGTCCTTCTCTGAATGAAAAGAGGGTGTGCATAAGTTTGTTTTTAACTTGGTCCAATTTCTATATTCATTTGGTCTTAAAGTTGTTTCTTTTGAAGTAGTAATGATGATGTCTTCCATTTTACCAGGTGATAAGTGCTGTAAATTGTGCCAGAAGAGGCTGGGTGAATGTGGAAATGGACATCATAGCCTGTGAAGCCTGTGGAGCACGTCTTCTCTTTTCTACTCCATCATCTTGGACACAGCAGCAAGGCATGCCATGCTTCTCTTTCCTCACTATGTCATGTGCTAATAATCAATGATTTGACTTGTGCAGCAACTGTTGTCCTTTTTATAACTGGATTAAAACTTTTTCATTTATTCTCTCAGTTGAGAAGGCAGCCTTGGTATTCAGCTTAAAGCTGGATAATGGACACAAACTACTTTGCCCATGGATGGACAATGCCTGTGATGAGATGCTAGCACAGTTTCCACCTGCAACAGTTCAAGATTTAGTGGATGGTTACAAAGAACGATCTTCTGCTCTTTTGCAACTTGTAGCCCTTCCCTTGATTTCATCTGCAGCCATTAATTACATGAGAAGTCCTCAGCTGGAGCATTTTCTTAGACAATCTTCAGTGTTGGAATTTGGCAGTGTGTCTGCAGATTCTTCTCAGACAGAACATCTTGGAAGTGAATGTGATGCAGTTTCTGCTAATTTGTATTTTCAGGTACCACACTTATATGCTTAGAGGGCTATAGATACTAAGCTGTTTCTGATATCTGTACTTTATTCTAAATATGTGTATGTGTGTAGGGCTTGTAGTTATATGCATTTGATTGTATCAGTGTTGTCTACTGATTTTTCCCCCCTTTTTTTGTATTTTATTTTATTTTTTCATGAGAAATGAAGAATATCATATATAGGAGAGAAAATTTAGAAATAAAGATGAGAGATCCTTCAACAAAGAAGCAGTACAAGCAGAAAGGAAAAGAAAAAAGGCAGGAGAAAAAAAGAAGAAATAAAAAACACCCTATAGGATGCCCCTAGCAATCATGGCGCAAGTAAAGGTGTTACTGTTCCCAGGAAAGCAAAGGACACTTGAGTCTCCTCTTTTGTGAAGCCTATCAGCTTCCCTGTTCTGATGTCTAAACTCCTCATATTTTAATACTTTTATTCATAGGCATGTATGTTTGTGTATATATATATATTTGTGAGAGAAAAAATGATTCCATATAGTCTCAAAATTCTCTGCCATGCATTCTTGGTCATTAGCATTTCTCTTTCTCCCTCCTTGAACCTTATGGATGTGATTAAAGCCAGCTTATTTCTGTCCCTTGTGATGATTACATCTAATTCACTGGTTAAGCCTGTTGTAAAATGAGAGATAGCTTTAGCATCATGCTCATTTTCTTGTTACTGGTAATTCTTAGTAATAGCTTTTATCTGGAAGTGAGTTTGGCATTGCTTCTCTCTTATTTGTCTTAGGCTCTCTTGCATATGTGCTTCCTCTTCATTCTCACTACTTAAATGATAATAATGTTTCATGATACTATTTTGAATTTTATGTAGTGCTTGTGCCAAACAACAGGATTGGTGAACTGGTGATAGTGAAAATATTCCATTTGTGTTCTAATGAATTTTAAATTATAAGATCTTCTGTTTTGTGTTCTTGTTTCTGTTAAATGCGCCTGTTCATGTTGGTTGTGATTTTCATTTCTTTTTTTTCTTTTTTTTGGGATGCTGGATGAAGATTATTGATGTTTTAAAGCATGTGCAGGCACAAAAGCTCATAAGTTTATGTGGTTGGAAGCCTCGCTTGCTGCCTTATGTGGTTGACTCCAAGGATCAGCAATGTAAATCTGCTAAAGATGTCAATCATTTCGATCTGTCTCGTATAGTTGCTAATATGCAGACTCCTCCAATTAGCGTCCACTCTTCTGCCACTGATAAGATTATGCAAGCAAATGAAGATCCCATGGCATCTAGTGAACTACAGTCTGAGCATTCTGTTGTTCTAGAATGCAGCCTTTGTGGAGCCACTGTTGGATTATGGGCTTTCTCTACAGTTCAACGTCCAACAGAGTTTTTTAGATTAGTTGGAAATTCAGAAGTTACTGGTGAAAGCAATGCTTTTCATTGTAAAGGAACTGTCTTTTGCCCTGTCAGTGGTGCTCCTGGAATTCAGGATTCAGGAAAAGAAAACCATGTCAACAGTACTGAAGCTGTCATGATCACTGATGCAAATGGTGCTAGATCATCAAATGAAAGATTGTTGAATTTAAATTTGACAATTGCAGGGGGTCCTCCACCAACAGAGCAAAACTTCAGAGCAACAATTTCCATACCTGTTATAGGTCAGAATTTAAGGGCACGGTTTTCTTCTGATCATGATTTTAGGGATCGTAGCTGTGTTAATCAAGAAAATAGTCCATCTGGTGCCAATAAAAAGGGTTTATTTCTGGAGGGAAAAAACCACACAGAAAACACAGTCATTCCACAAATTGCCCAGCCAGAATCCATTGTCCTCCTAGAAAGCAAAAGACATGGTGATGGACAATTTAATGCTACAAGCAATGATCAATCTCCATGTTTGAATAACAACATCAGTGAGGAAGATGATGCATTTAGAAACAGTAACAATCACATGTCATTGGAAAGACCAAATGTCAATCAGCAGGGACTGGGTTTTCCTGAAACTGGTATGCATGATTCTATTTTCAAAGTTCAAACGCAAGATGTAGTACAAAGTTCTGGTCAAAATAGCAAGTTGGCTGAGAGTGCAGATAATGTCGGGACAGTTAACCCAACAGCAACTGAGAGTGTAGACTATGTTGGGACAGTTAACCCAACAGAAACTGAGAGTGTAGATAATGTCGGGACAGTTAACCCAACAGAAACTGAGAGTGTAGATAATGTCGAGACAGTTAACCCAACAGCAACTGAGAGTGTAGATAATGTTGGGACAGTTAACCCAACAGCAACTGAGAGTGTAGATAATGTCGGGACAGTTAACCCAACAGCAACTGAGAGTGCAGATAATGTTGGGGCAGTTAACCCAACAACAACTGGGAGTGCAGATAATGTTGGAGCAGTTAACCCAGCAGCAACTGAGAGTGCAGATAATGAAGTTAGAGATTCTTGCATGACAAGTGCAGATGCTAATATGACAACTAGAAATGCAGAAATCAGTGAGGATGATTCATTAATGGTGGTTGGGGCTGATGATTGCAATCTTCAGCAGATTCATGGAACTGACAATGCCTGTAACAGACACATAAGAGGAGGAGACAAATATTCTGAGGTCCAAAACATTTTAAGCACTCAACCAAATAGCCAGGGTGACGATTGGGTCAAAGACAGAGGACAGATTCCTGTAAACAACGAAGCTGTAGCCTGTGGCATAGGTAAGCATAAATGTTGCTTGTCTTTCTGCATCCTGATCATGAGTGTTGAAAAAAAAAAAAAATAATGTTCATTGGTTTTTTGCTCGGTTCTGCATTCTTGGTTCAACAATCCACTTTTATTGCTATTATCATACTTCCTCATGAACTAGATGTAAATAATACAGCATTGATTCTAGATTATTGCATGTTCTTTTAGTGATTACATGTAAGGATGTATGTCATAGTAGCATTTGGGAGAACCTTTGGAGGTCACATATGAGGATGTAAGTATTATGGTTGCATTTGGGACAACCTTTGAAGGGTCAAAGTAGGCTTGTTAGCTCCAAAAGTTTTTTCCAGTAAAAATTTGGTGGTGGAAGAACTTATTATGACCTAGAAGAAGCCCTTTTCTTAAAAAGATTGATTTGATAGAAGGAAGGGTGAGGTTCCTTTTTGAATGGGGAGTTTGTAAAACCAGAGAGGAAGATCAATTGCCTATTTAGCACAGTTGTAACTTCCAGTGAATTGCCTTCTTTGAGAAGATGTTTATAAAGATGTTTGTATTCAACATGTAAAATAATTTTGAATTCTGAAACTTCTTTCTCTATGCATCTACAAATGTGTCTCCAAATTTATTGAAAGGAGCTTTTAGGCCTCAAACCTCTTCTACTTTGCAATGTTTTATTGGTTGTGGAATACATTATAAAACTCTTTGACATTCAGAAAGAGCTTTAGGCAAATTAAAAAGGCACACTAAACAAGGCTTAGGTAATAGAACTTAAGACATCAGTTTTATCTCTATAATTTGGTGCTATTTCCAAATGTGCCTGCTTTATTGTTGAGATGATTGGAGCACATAGCATATCATGTTACCGGTCTCTGCACATTCTTTTATCCAGATTCTTTGGTTATAATTTGGTTGGTGGCTCAGAACAGGTATTCCCTCCTTTGATGACTAGGAGCTTTGCCTCAACAACTTGTGGTTTTTGCAACTGATCGTGACATGCTTTTTTATGTTTACATTTTCATAAAGATATTTAATTTTTAGCAGAGATTAACCATGCTTCCTTTATTCTTCTAGCAAATGATCTGAAGCAACAACCAATAGATAAAGCCATGGAGTTTGATCCAATCTGGCAGCACAGACACTTTTGCCCATGGATTGCAGCAGCAGGCGGTGCAGCACCTGGATGGCAACAAACACTCTCTGCTTTACAACAGCAGAAAGATTTTTCTCATCCTTCACCCTCGAACATGATCAAGGTATTTCAAAACTTCAATACCATTGTTAGGGCAGTAAAGCACATATCCGTCTTGTGGTATCACATGGACCAAGGAATAACAACAGGGTTGAACCAATTGGGTGGTAAAGTGCATATACATCTTGTGGTATCACATGAACTTAGGAATAACAGTAGCGTTGAACCAGTCCCACCTAGCATGATCCTGTAGGAACCTATCCTGCCCTAATCTTGCTGTCTCTAAGATAGGTATTTAATTCAAACACGTCTGTGATTTGTGTTGAGTTTGGAGTACTTGTCTATGGTATTGAAGTGTAGCACACTCAGTGAGCGACTTTTCATGAATATTAGATACAACAATGATGATGATGTTAAGTAAAAATATTTCTAATTAGTCCTGGGGTTTGAAATTTTGGCTTAGCACTCCTGTCCAAATTTTAAGTATATTAAATCTGAACTGTTACCTTTTTTGGATAGGCAAATCGAAGTAAATAATATTAATAGAGTGCCTAGCCAAGTAAATATATTCATGATTTGAATTATTATCGCCTGCATGTCCACCCAGGCAAACCCACTCACTCCATATTTCAGTGAGAACCTCCACATATTCTAGTCTTTTGTCTCAGTCTATTGTAGTGTCATCTTAAAGTGAAATCCTTTTTCTCTGTATACTTCTGCACAGGTGGATGATCCCATTGCTTCAGTTAGAAAGCTTTTCATGTCGTCATCAGAAAAAAGAATGAAGCCCACTCATGGATCGACCTAAAGCGCTGTATGCTGAGTTGTTGAATTTGCTGTGTCCAAGAGAGGTCCTCAAACATCCCGATTTCGCCAGTTTTGGTAGGATGCTTAGGTACTTGAGACAAATGTATTTCCATAGGCATGCTATCCCCTTCTGAAGTCCATAAAATGTTAGCAAACCTGTGGTAGTAGCAGCTTTGTAATTACTGCCAAACTAGTTGAGAATTTAAGATGCATTTTCCCTACAAATCCAGGTCTACTTACACAATGATACAATGTAAGTGGAGCTATATCGAGTCATAGCAATAGAATTCATTCTGTCACATGAAATTGTACACTCTGACAAAATCAAAAGGCAAAAATTGGGAACATCTTTCTCCGTTATTGGATCAAGCCACAATTAGTGATGAGCACCTTGGAATAAGGGCGGTTGAAGCCTCTTTCTGCAACCGTTGCTCTTTTATCTCCGATCAACTTGGCAACCCTGCTCATTAAACAGTGAGAAGTTCTATCATCTCTCTAATCATTTGACTTTCATGCTTGGTTTGTAGGTTGGATTAAGGGTCATAAAGTTGTCAACACGAGTTGAATCCAAGACGTTTTTCACAGGTTTAAATCGAGTATAATCATATTTGAGTTTACTTCGTTTAATAAATAGGTTGTTTTTGTATTAACATGCATGACACATGAAGTTCACTCAAGTTGATTTATTTAATAATCATGTTAATTAGATTGATTGTAGTTCTTACATTTAAAATTTGATTTTAAATAAACATTTCAAGTTAGGAAGGTTATCATATAGACTCGCTCAAAATCTAATTTGTTTCGACTATTAAATAACACATGATTAATAAATGAGTTAAATAAGTATATTAGGTTCGGATTTATATTTTTAACTTGATTATTTTTTATATCGTGTTTTGGTTGACCTATTGATCTTTTAATATGATACAAACATCATCCACCAACATTAAGTTGAATCATCATTTTAATGCTTTGGTTTGGGGAGAAAAATAATTGATTTTCAATGTTGTAGGCCTAGAAGTTCTCTGATGTATTCATGTTGTGGCTAAGGCTGTAAGAACCGAACTCTACCTGAAATAAGGAGAACCAGTGTTCTCTTGCACAGTCTTCACCAGCCCAATTTTCTTCACAACTTCCATACCTTCCAATACTCTTCCAATTACCAAAGTTGAGGTATCTAATTCGGGCGAATCCTTGCTGGTAATCACAAACTCTGTTCCATTGGGGTCCGCTCCGACATCCTCTTCATCAATCTCCAACTTCCCTCCCCTCGCAACCAGCTTTATTTTAGGTGGGGGTTTGGTTGGATCCCTCACAACAATGCCCACACTCCCTGCCAAATTCTTTGTTCCTGGGCACTTCTCATTCATTTTCTCCCATTCTGTTACCAGACTCTCAGCTGCCAAATTGCTTCCCGTTCGCTTTGCAAGCTCGGCATCCACACCATAAGACCTCACCCCACCATGTTGCACATAGTTTGGCATGATCTTCACAAACTCCTTTCTTCTATAGCTAATGCCAGCAGCCCCACTAACTAGGCCACTGAATCTAGCAGCTCCAGCTGGTGCATCATCTCCATATAGGCCTATAACTATTCTTCCTGCCGGCTCCCCATCAATAGATATATCAAGGAATGCTCGCTTAGTTGGAGCTTTAGCAGTGCAATTTGGAGGAGCGTTCTCTTGTAGTCCATCAGTTTTATCGGCATCAACTGCAGAACCTTCTTCAGCCCGTGCTCTGGATTCCACAAGTGCAGAGCCCAGGAGAAGAAGCAAGGAAGAGTTGCTGCAAATTGTGAAGTCTCGGCGGGAGAATTTGCATTGTTGTTTGAGGATGGGAGGAGATGGAGAAGTGGGTATGTTGTTGGGGGCTTGTGGCAGAGGAGGAAGGGCTGGTGGTGGAGGGTGAAGGAACTGCAGAATTTTAGAATTTGGCAACATTTTTATGTGAGGAGTCGTTCCTCCCGAGTCCTCATACAAAAGCCTTTCTTCTTTTGACTTACAAAGCGAAGCCTCTCCTTGCCCAGAGAGAGATTGTGGATAAGAAAGATAAAAGGCGAAACCATACATGGTTTTGGAATGTGTATTTGTAGATCATGTGGCGCCCCACATGGGTTGGGCCATCTTTTCATTTGTGCAAGGGCACTGGAATTTAACTAGGATTGGATTTGAAGTTGGAGTTTGGGCCAAAACATCTCTTTTATGCAAAAATAAATAAATAAATAAATTTAATTATTTTATCAAATTTATATTCAAAACAATACTTTTATTGTCACGGAAGTTATATCATTAAAAATAAAAAAATAAAAATAATAAGTTGAAACCTCAATTGTCAACTAAGATTTCATTCTTTAAAGATTCAATTGATAATTACGACTTCAAAAGAAACCCGTTATACATTTATAATCAATAAGATTATTTGGTCCCATAAAAAAAAAAGGTTAAAAAGAGGAAAAGGGTGTGAAAAAACTCAGCAAAACAATGGCTTTGGTGTGATCTTTACCAGCCAAATCCTTGTGTGTTCTCTTCAACTTTCTCGGCCTTCTCAATGAGATGATTTTCCATCCCTTCATGTAGGAAGCTGTTGATTGCCTTAGGAGGGGATCCCCCAAGTGCTTTGCATTCAAACCCGTAAGATAAGCCACCCACCATAGCCATGGAAAAAAAGTCTCCAAGACAGAAAGCTCCCAAGAGAGCCACAGTGTTCCTCATCTACTTGAAGAATCTGCCCTCGTACTTTGCCAAAGCAGCTCTACAAATTGCATTACTAGTAGGAGAAGGCCTCCCTATGCGGAAGAGCCCTCATTCCGTAGAAAAATAAATCAACTCCATATCACTCATTTCAAATAGATATCAATGGCCTTTTCTAAAAATCTAATCAAGTTTAGATTCTTACCTTTGGCCTCTTTGAATCTGATGACCATTTGATGCAACCACAAATCTTGAACTTTGATGATGATATCCTACTAAAATGTCATGATTGCACTCTAAGATTGAAAAGGTACAATCATGGGTAAAGGGAGGTAGGGTGCTAAATTGTAAAAAAATAAAAAAAATAAAAATCAACATATGTTTTCTTGAAGTTGACATTGACTTGTCTCCATAAAAGAACATATGTAATAGGTATACTCTACTTAATCAAATTATTGGAATAGATTAACTAATTACTTAATGAATATATTGGTGGATGAGGAAAATTTTCAATTAAAAATGTGCATATTTTGAGCTTAGAACTAAAATTTATTGTAAGATAACTAAAAGTCCCATTTGGAATGATTTTAAAAGTGGTTAAAACAACTTCTTAATGCTTAAAAGTTTTTTTATAAAAATTACGGATTTGTTTAGTTACTGTTTTTTAAAATGGTTCTGAAAAACAATTTTGAAACTTGTTTTATATTGTTTTGTTTTAAAAAACAAAAGTTTGTTTCAAAATTTAAAATGTTTTTAACTTTTTTTAATATTTTTAAATATAATTTTTATGTCTAGTATTTTATTTTTAATTATTTTACATATATATATCATTATTTTTTAAAACAGTTCTTAAAAAATAAGTGAAAACAATATAAAATAATTAAAAGAATAAAAAACAAAAAAAAATTTTTAATTGTTAAACGGGTTTTCTTAATTTTTTGTTTTGAACAACAGAAAACCTATTTTCGAAAACAGTTATCAATCAGACTCTATATGTTTGACAAAATTTAAAAAACACATTTTTAATTTATATCCAAACATTAAGTGATTTTTTATAGGACTTATTATAATAAGGATATTACGAAAAAAACGTTTTAATCAAATCACTCTTAAATAAATTCTAAATTTGAGTCGAGCAATCCATCCAAATTAGAAAAGTATGTTTGTTTTATCAATCAATAGTTTCATCAAATCTTGTGATGCAATGATGATTGCTTTGTTGTAATTGTCATGAAAGTCTCACAAGAGAACAAATCAAAAGCGAGCTAAAATATTGGTATGTGCTAGAAAACAAAACAAAGCATGAAGATCTTACTTGTCCACGATCACAATGTACAACAAAATAAAAACAATTAAAAGAATATCAACTTAATACCCTTTCGTCCTTGTCCATAAACATACTGAGAGACCTGAATGCTAAAGTCTTAATTGATTAAGATCATGTTAGGTGGTCTATTTAACCTGAAAATTTAAACTGTTAGATGAGTCAAATATATGTAGTGGGCTAACAATGAAGGGTTGTGTAAGAGAGTGGTTAAGAGTCTTAAGACTTAAGAGCAGTACTTACCCCTTATTCAATGTGTCTCGAGGGGAAATTAAGCTAGTAAGGAGAAGATGGTGTCAAGCCAAATTGCTGAGGCATGGTACCAAGGTGGGTCGGACGAATTTACCTCAGATTCTATGGAAGGTAAAACGGAGATTCAAAAAATTATATTAAAGATGAGGCGGATACCCGAAAAAACCCACGGTCCAATTTCTAAAATGGTGGGATCACAATCAGGAGTTATTATTGGACATTAGAAGGATGCAATTGCAAAGCACATATGCATGTGCCATTTAATGGGGGTGGCAACTGGACTGTCCTATCTGTTTTCTGCTGTGTGATACTTTGCCCAGAGCTTCAAGTAAAAACCATTATTGATGGACCAACACTCTTGCTGTTCTTTCTTTTCCTTCATTGTGAGTAATTGCTTGATGATGGATTATTAATTAGCTAGCTAGCAAAAAAAAAGGGGTAGAGGACAATGGGTTCTAGGGTTGGTAAGGACATAAATTAAAGCATTCTTGTGTTTAATGGCAATTGCTTGGCTTGAA